>JAJJMB010012918.1:0-13206 GCA_023531105.1 Papaver atlanticum
ATTGGCTGTGATATTGGTGAGCAAAGGTGCTTGTGTTGTTTGAATCTACTTTGGAGATTCAAATTAGCTACTGCAAGCTACTGCAATCGGTCAAGGTGGAGATAAGCACAGAAGATGAAGTTGCTGTTGTGATTCAATGGAATTAAGGTTAGATGTCAGAGAATGGTAGATGGGGCAGATGGTTAAGCTGAGTGCAATTGGTGTTTGTTCAGCCGGTGGTTCATGAGATATAGACGTACAAAAATTAAGAATTGATGCTTGGCCGGACTTTAGAAAGAGCTGAATTTAGAAGGTCAGAGAAGTGTGTGCTATAGCCGATAACTTGGAAGTTAGTGGCTGGACTGGGCCTTGGAAGTCAGTTAGATTGTTGGAATCTATACAGAAACACCTATATAAACAACAACGGAGCAGACTCGGAGGGAGGCCGTTTAGAGGGAAGAAAACCTAGGTTTAAGTTTTCTTTCTTTCGCTATGCTTAGTTTGTTAATTCCCTTATCAATTTCTATAGCTTTTGAGAAAACCATGAGTGGCTAAACCATTGTTAGGGTGAAAGGATGAACTTGTAGGCTAGAGTATCTATGTTTTGAACAAGAGTTTCTTTAAATCAAAAGTTTAATTATATGTTTTGAGTATCTCATCTTGGTTGATTGTTCTTATAAGTCTTTTCATGTTTTATGCCAAGTATACTACATAGGTAAGCTATAGACAATCCCATTGAGGCCTGATTGATTATTAGATTAATTAACTTTCTTTAACTTTAACTTTGTATGCAAAGTATACATTGTGTCTAGGATTTCTACTTTTAGGTTAAGATCAAACAACCTTCGTCGATTATTATGAATAGTTCTTAACGACATATCTTCCGTGTAGTAGTCGTTGTGTGTTGCCACTTTACATGAGTAAAATCGAGACTCTCGTGATAAAACACAAGTAATCATAACTTGCAACGGATTCCCGGATCCTTAACCCTTTCTCATCTCGCTCGACACTTTAATATCTTAGTTTGCATTTTATTTTCATAGTATAACTTCTGAGATTTCCACTTGAATTGATATCAGTTAAGAAGTTGATTGTATTAGCTAGAAGGAATTTAGAACACTCCTCGTGGGAACGAACCACATTTGCTGTTGGCTATAATTTAGACACCGTGCACTTGCGGTAAAACAAAGTCGGCTTTCCGACCCATCAAGTTTTTGGTGCCGCTGTCGGGGAGTGGCTGCTAACTACTCTAGTTGATACTGTTGAATTTCTGAATATAGTTTGGATTTGCTTTTGTTTGAGTTGGTAGCTTTTCTTTATTTTCTGTAGTTTTTGATTTTAGATTTTCTTTTAGACCATTTTTATCTGTATAGTTGTTTGGTTTTCAGGTACCTTAGGATCTTAACTATAGATGAAGTGGGCAGAGAACTAAAAGTGCTAGTTCAGGAGCGTTTGCGAGTAAGTTACTTGAAATAACTGTCTGCTGAACCTTGCTGTGTGTGGAAGTGAGTGATATGATAGCATTATCTGTTTACTCTCTTGTTGTGCATCTCATTTGTTTGCTTAGTGACGAGGTGTCGAACTCGCAAAGATAAATTCCTTACTTCCCTTTAAACTAACTAGTAGTATACGGATAAGCAGGTTCGTTCCTAAGGGAGAGTTGAGTCAAAGTTGTCGATTCAATTTCTGAATATTAATGCAAATATGAGGATGAGAATGATCAAAGACTCTTTCTCGGTCACAAAACGTGAATCTTATTGACATAGCTAGTTTCTGCAAAGTACCTTGTTATTAACTACCCTAGAATAATTAGTACGCTCAACTATTCCGTTATTATCTCTTAAGTTCACCGGATACGGAAGCACTCGACTACCGGATTCTACTTGTCAAGTTTCCTAGAAGTACGCTCTCTAGGTGTGACTTAAACAAATGCTCTAAGTTTTCTGAGATAAGATTGTTCCTAGTGATGAAATCAAAAGCTTGAATCACCTAATAGTGTCAATATCTACATATGGGTACTTAACAAAATCCCATCGTCAATACCCATATATCGCTACTTGTGTTTGTATTCTCTAGACAATTACGGGTCGAAGAAAACCAAAACTAGCAATAAAATCATCAAGCAACCATTCAATTTGCAACTTAAACGATTGAGAAATAAATTCATAAACACTTTTAGCATATTAGAGAATGAGCAATAACAATATAGTTGCAAGAAAACAGGCTGTTTAAATATCAATTCGAGTTCATATTCGGACGTTGAAATCGCCCCTAATCAAGAATGCTTTAGCTACTGGGGTTCATGGCAGAGAAACAAAAGACAAAAGCAACTTTTAAACAACAAGCAAACCAATTCAGCAACCCAGCCGTGGTGAACGCGATGGTGGTGGATGCAACTGCGGAGTGTGTGGACTGGTGATATGGAATGATGGCGCTGCAGGCTAGATGGGATAATGGTGCTGGCAGCGAGGAGAACTGGTGGTGTAGCTTGAGCAAGAGTCACTGCTGCTGATAGTTGCTTGTTAGTCTGTTGCCTTGGTGCTGCAGAGTGGTGATTATATGCTGTGGAAGGCCTGATGCTGGAGATGGTTGTTACTAATGGTATGAACTGCAGCTGCTGGTGATGATGGATGTATGCAGATGAGGTACAGGTGTTATGCAAAGTGGGGGTTGCTGTGGCTGTATGCAGGTGATGGATGATAGTTATGCAAGATGGATGGTAGATGCAGGTGAGATGGAGATGCAGGTGAGATGGAGATGATGGTATGCAGATAATGGTGATGAATGCAGGTGAATGGATGCAGATGGTGGTGGAATGGAGGTTGTTCAGCGAGCTTTGCTCGCTGAAACCAGGGTTGCGGCAGTTGGAGAGGGGGTATGAGATCTGCAATCTGTAGTTTTCTTCTCTTTTTATAAGCTCTATTCTTGCTGAATAATCGTACCCAACTTTCCTAATACATGCAAAACTCCTCAAAACATCTGAATCTCAGCCATACAACAACAAACATCAATGGCCACTGAAAATGCGGGGGTACAACGACCACACCCAATATTTCGTTTGGAAATCTGAATAGACAAACTCCAATATACTCTCAAGAGAATCAACTAGACAGTTAGACTCAATCTAGAGAAAAGTATATCAAAGAGTTTTATATCTCTATCTCTCAATTCAATCTGCAATCAGCAAATAGGAATTTGCAAGCCCGATTGAATATAAGAGAAATAACTTGAACGGTACCAAAGACCAATGTTCAAGGATCAATCAATTTCAATCAACAACCAAAGGTTGGATTTCCCAATTGATCGATTCAACGCACAACCTGTGATATTTCAATTATATAACAAAATATAATGCGAAAAATAAATAACACAGACACCAGAAGTTTTGTTAACGAGGAAACCGCAAATGCAGAAAAACCTCGGGACCTAGTCCATATTTGAACACCACACTGTATAAAGCCGCTACAGACACTAGCCTACTACCAATGAACTTCAGACTGGACTGTAGTTGAACCCTAATCAATCTCACACTGATTCAAGGTACAGTTGCGCTCCTTACGTCTCTGATCCCAGCAGGATACTACACACTTGATTCCCTTAGCTGATCTCACCCACAACCAAGAGTTGCTACGACCCAAAGTCGAAGACTTGATAAACAAATCTGTCTCACACAGAAAAGTCTATTGGAATAGATAAATATGTCTCCCACAGAAATACCTACGAGTTTTGTTTCGTCTTTTGATAAATCAAGGTGCACATGAACCAATTGATAAACCGGACTTATATTCCCGAAGAACATCCTAGTATTATCAATCACCTCACAATAATCTTAATCGTATGGTAGCGAAACAAGATATTATGGAATCACAAACGATGAGATGAAGATGTTTGTGACTACTTTTTATCTTGCCTATCGGAGAATAAATCTCGATCCAATCTTAAAGAAGATAGTACTCAAATACGATAGAAACAACAAGATCAGATCACGCAACTATAGAGAAAACAGTTGGGTCTGGCTTCACAATCCCAATGTAGTCTTTAAGTCGTTAACCTACAGGGTTTCGTGAAAAACCTAAGGTTAAAGGAGAATCGACTCTAGCTTATACAACTAGTATCATACATGAGGTGTGGGGATTAGGTTTCCCAGTTGCTAGAGTTCTCCTTTATATAGTTTTCAAATCAGGGTTTGCAATCTAAGTTACCTTGGTAATAAAGCATTCAATATTCACCGTTAGATGAAAACCTGATTAAATACAAGCTAATATCTTTCAACTGTTAGATCGAACTTAGCTTGTTATACACAAATGAAATATACCCTCATTTAGGTTTATGTAACCGTACCTAAACGTGTACACCATGTTGGTTCAACCGTAGTTAACCGAGGTTAGCTATATGAACACTCTCATATCAACCATATTCATCTTAACCATAACTAGTTCGAATGACTCAAATGAAACTAGTTAAAGAGTTGTTCAATTGCTATATTCTCATAGAAGTATACAAGAACACAATTGAAGAAAAATTGGTTTGATTCACTCGAATCAATTCATGAACATTATAGCCACGGTTTGCAAAGAATGCATTCCTTAATATATAAATGTATTAGTTCATGAACAAACCAATTCTAGAACTTTAACCACTCAAGTATGCAAACGGGTATGCATACTTAAGTAGCTGGTCTGAGTTTGGGTCCACCAGGTATGCGAACGGGTACGCATACTTAAGTACACTTCCAAAACCCAGCAGAAATTCCCGGACCTATACCTTACGCAAGTATGCGTACCAGTATGTGTACTTGGTAAACGGAATTTCACAACTAAGGCTGCACAAAACCGACCCAACCCATTAACCCAACCCGCACCCGCCAAAAAATACCCACACCCGAACCAACCCGCCTAGGAGCGGGTCGACTATGGATCACAGAATCTGAACCCGCCATATGTTGGGTTGGGTGCGGGTAGCAGCTTCCCTCACCCGATCTAACCCGCCCACCCGCCATAAACAACCCTAACCCTTAGATTACCCTTATCAGTTGATCCTAGACGTTTATAAAAAAATGAACTCTTATCTTACCCTAATCGCAAAGCCCTGCCGCTGCCTCCTTACTTCTTTCTTTCTCTCAGTTTCTTCTTCTTCTTCGAAAAGCATTGCCGCTGCCTCCCATTTTCACTTTAGATTTCAGTCTTTCAGTTCAAATCGAAGTACCACGCAACAAGCAACAACACAAGATTCAACATAGTAAACACTAATTCAAAGTTCAGGTAAGTAAAATGCTAAGAAGCCTAAGATTCATATAGTTACAGTTAGGGTTTTGTTTGGAATCATTGCGTGTAGTTTATGTTCTTCTTTGATATGATTATTTGATACTTCGATTATAATTTCATCTCCTGATTCAATTAGGGTCTGATGAACTGCTTGATTTTTTATTTTTCAATTAGGGTTTGATGAATTGCTTGTTTTTGATTTCAATTAGGGTACTGGTGATTCTGTTTTTCTTTTCTTTCAATTAGGTTTTGATATATCTCTCTAGTCTCTTGTTTAATTCACTGATTTTTTTTTTTTTTTTTTTTTTTTTTTTGCAGATATGGAAATGTTTGTGTGTTGTGTGCATGATAGTTGGATTTGAATTGAAGAAGACTGAAAGTCTTTGAGTTGAAAAACAAAGGTTCATTGATTACCTTGTCAACTGAAATAGGTCAGTCTGTGTTGATGCTTTCAAGATTTGTTTGATTTTGTCTATATTTAGTTGTTATAACTAGTATTGAATGAGATGGTGTTGTTCTTGATGATCCCAAGATATGGGTTTCCATAAATTGCTATTGATATTGTTGTTGGATCCCCTGTCATTGGCTTTGATGGTGTTGGCATATATTTAGTATTTGATTACTTTACTTCAGTCTTTGATTAGTTTTGTTGTCGTCTCTATATATAAGCCTTTGCCTCTTGCTTATATGTGTTCATTTGTGTCATATGTGGTGATAAGGTTGTTTTATCAGTCAATGGTTATCAATTATTTTTAAAATATTTGATCAGTGATTGGATTCATTTGTGTTCTGTGACTTCTGTCTCATCCTTATTCTGTAATAAGCATTCGAGTCATCCTTATTACTTTATGGGTTAGTATTCAGATTCTGTAATAAGCATTTGAGTCATCCTTATCACAATGGATGCTCAAATCAATAACATCAACTGTTTTTTTATAGAGTTCTTGTTAGGTTTCTTGTACTTCTATTTCGTTCATTTTAATTGTTCACTTTGCTTGTTGCAGAGTTATTTAGTGACATTGCTGCTTCTTCTATCATCATAGATGATAAAAGTTTCCAGTGCATTCAGGGGTAAAGCATCCACATCTTTCGAGGGAGGAAGATTGATATGGTCTTTCTTTTCTTCCCGTATAGTAGGCTTTAGTATAGTAGGATCGGCAGTGCCAATGCACTCCTTTATCCCTTCATTTGATCTTTGAACAGTTGAACTCATTTGAGTCATTTCTTGTTATTGTTAGCACCAACTTCTCTGCATTTTGATTATGTATACACTTTGAACTTCTTATGATGCTTATTTATTGTCTATTGCTTGCGCTTAGACTTGGGAATCTGGGATCAGCTTTTTGATGCCTATTATGTGTAAGACTGTAAGTCTGTAAGACTGTAACTGTTAATTATTTTTTCTGAAGGGTTAACCCACCACCCACCCGAACCAACCCGCCGTAATGTGGGTCGGGTTAAAACCGACCCACTGTGATGTTGGGTTGGTTGTGGGTGACAACTTCTGTTACCCGCCATCAGTGGGTTAGGCGGTGGGTGAGGC
Source organism: Papaver atlanticum (assembly GCA_023531105.1). Taxonomy (NCBI): domain Eukaryota; kingdom Viridiplantae; phylum Streptophyta; class Magnoliopsida; order Ranunculales; family Papaveraceae; genus Papaver; species Papaver atlanticum. The sequence goes on from JAJJMB010012918.1 coordinate 6,787, forward strand.
CAAAACCGACCCATGTGCAGCCCTATTCACAACTACAAGTACGCATACGGGTATGCATACTTTAGTTCCGGTCATGGATCACATACATGCAAGAATGCACACTATGTTTATAATCCAATGTTGGTTAAGTATTCTAAACTCTATTTCAATCATTGAAACTTTCTTAGAGGATGACAATAGCCGTTTTCACACACTATTAGCATTAAAGCAATTTTCAAGATATTGAAATAATCACAACGAAGTATTCCAAGCCTACATCAAATGATTGTATCACACAAACCATGTAAGATGTTACTCGGCGATTTTCACATGATCATCTTTTGACTTTCGTCAAGAATATAAGATGAACTTGGTTGAAGCGAAAGCTTACCAACACATATTCCGAAAAATATGTAAGCGAGTTAATCTCAGCTCGAAATTTCAAATGTGTATAATCGAAAACCATAAACGACCTTTGTCTCAATATAAGAGATAGAGTAGAAATAGACTTTCCAAGTGATAGATGAGTTTCAGTCTCCACATACCTTTTGTTGATGAAGTTCCACAAGCTCGCCTTAGTAGTTTTTTGTCTTCAATTGATGAACGTCGTGAAGTCTAATGCTCAACTACACAATCTATCCTAGTCCGAGACATCACTATAAGTAGACTAGAAATCAAGACTTATAGTTTTGATCACTAACATTGACAAACAAGCTTGAGATAGCAACGCTTGCGAGTTCGACCGAGCAATGCTCTAACAGCCACAAGAACTTTCTATAACATGTCTAACCTGCTATTCTGTGTTGTATTCAACTTCTTCTAACCCATCTCGACCAGCCAATGGGACCCAAACTATGCTGGAAACGGCAGCAACAGGTCTTGCTTTTTCGGTTTGTAGTTCAGCCAGAACTCGACCCCAAAACTGAAATAAACTGATGCCCTTTATCTTTTCTTCCCTGTCGGTGTCGAGAATAGCTCATATCAATGCCAAATTCTCCTAGTACACACCCACCTGAACCACAGCTTGCTACAACATGACTAAAGCTGGTCCCGGCTGAATTTGATGTAAAGAACTATTCGTTCAGGCCTTTTCTCGTACAGGTGTTGTGCCAAATATGAAACTGTTATTGATCTTAAACCATTCCATCTCCTTCCCTGCTCAGAATTCACATTCAAACATAATCCCACATTTCTAATTCTTTCAAAGCACTGAATCACACATCAATTTCATCCATTCAACACCTAAAACAATGGTGCTAGGTTCAGTTTCATGGCTGACTTCTTTGCAACAATATTTCCCCCAATAACCAAATGAAAATCACATTAACAGCCAACCCATTCTTCTTGATATCTCACAGACTCTTATTTAATCTTCTCCACTCATCACTGTGAATCAATGGCAGACAATCATCAAGTCTAACTTCCTGGTTTCTCCATTTTTGTTAATCGTCTTTCCTAACCCAACAGACTACAGACTGTACCCTGTTTTTTTTCGTATGTTAAACTCCCTCATGGACCCTTGACAGCACCACATCGGACCTGAGCTTGCCGGCGTGAATGAGCTTGGCTGTTAGAACTGGTAAACAGAGTTGCTCGACCTGATTTTCAGCTGCTAAATTATAAAGCAAAGAGGATGGTGGCCCTTAACACATTGTATTTTGTCGTTAACAGTTCTCAAGATGATTTTATTGGCAGCCCCCAGAAGAATGACGCCGGTGCTTCAGTAATTCCAGCTGCTTATGCATATATAGCCTTGTGTTCTTGCCGTGCTTCGATTCCGTCGATTCCAAGTTCGCCAGCTAATGAATTAAGCCACATTTTGCCTTCTTTCTTATTGCATGACTCCAAAGTACCTGTAAAATGGAAACAAAGCGTAATATACATAATTTATAAGAGAAAATAACAAAGAAAGCATAAACAATAGATAATAAATCAAGGTGTTTTAGATATAACTTAACATTTAAATTATGCACTTTCTGCCTTGTTTGTACTAGAAAATCCCACTACTGGTTGGGATCAGTAGAACATATAGAGATCCTGGAACTGATGATGAGGAGGTAGACCCTCCTGTTAAGACTTTAGGAGAATACATGTACCCGACCAGGGTTAGCCAACCCCCATGCATTGTTTTGCCGACCACTAGGGCGCATTTTGAGATTAGAACTAGTACCATCCAGGCTTTGCCAAACTTCTATGGCAGAGAAAATGAGAACCCCTACTACCACATTAGAGACTTTGAGGAACTATGTGGTACAGTGAAAATTAAAGATTTGACCGATGAGTATTTGAGATTGAGATTGTTTCCTTTCTCTTTGAAAGATAAGGCTAAATCGTGGATTGATGCATTACCGTCTTCTTCCATCCACACTTGGGATGCGATGACGAAGTTATTTTTGCACAATTTTTTCCTAGGCATAAAACCACATCTTTACGTCAAAGTCTTAATAGTTTTTGGCAGCAAGAAGGAGAGTCTCTCTATGATTACTTAGAGAGGTTCCATGATATCTTGTTGCAATGTCCGCACCATGGATTTGATACCGTGAGACTCACTATGATTCTTTATGAGGGATTAGATCACAAAACTATGACCATGGTATAATCATTATGTGGGGGTAATTTTCAGGACAAGAGTGCTAATGAGGGGTATAAATTTTTGCATGAGGTAGCTGAAAAAACTCAGGAATGGGATGCTAAGGAACCCATTAGGAAATCTGTACCTAATAAGAGTGTTGTACACAGAGTTGATATCAAGTTCGACTCTGGTGCAAAAAATTGCTGCTATGGAAAGGAGATTTGAGTTGTTAGAACAAAGTCATTTTAGTTCTAGACTGTTTGTAGACCATTCCTTTGATGACAATGTCAGAGAGAAAGACAATGCTCTCTATCAGGACAATCGCCAAAGATTTGACCTTTACTCGAACACATATAACCCAGGGTGGTCGAGAAACCCTAATTTTTCATGGTCCAAGGGTCAATATCAAGACCAACCAAGTAGTAACATGCCATTAGGTTTCGAACAAACAGATCCTAGTTTGGCAGAGAGTTTGAAGTTGTTAACACAAAACACTTTAAAACTTAGTTAGGATATGAGGCAATTTGCTCAATTCAAGCAAAATGCCTCTCAATTCCAGCAGACTACCCAAAGGTCGATTACAAATTTGGAGTATCGATTAGGGAAGCTGTCTAACCAGCTGAATGCGAGGGATAAGGGAACCTTCCCTAATCAGCCTCGCACAAATGCAAAAGGTGTATTTGAGGTGAACCAATCTGGAGTTGCACCTACGGATCATGTCCAGGCAATTACCACTTTGAGAAGTGGTAGATTAATAGGTGTCCAGGATCCGAATCTTTAAGAAAATGAGCAAGTTAGGGACTTGTCCTCAACTGCCTAGGCTACTCCTTCTAACAATAATGAAAACAGTTTGAATAAGAAGGATGAGCCTGAGGTTTCGTACATTCCTCGTGCTCCTTTTCCTCAAATATTGTTACCTAAAACTAAAGAAACTCAAAACAATGAGATTTTAGAAGTGTTTAAGCAAGTTAAAGTTAACATTCCTTTGCTTGATGCCATTAAACAGATTCCATCTTATGCTAAAGTTTTGAAAGATCTTTGCACTGTGAAATGCAGATTGAATGTGAAGAAAAAATCTTTTCTCACTGAACAGGTCAGTTCCATCATCACACAGAACACACCACCGAAGTATAAAGATCCTGGTTGTCCTACCATATCTTGTGTTATTGGCAACCAGACCATTAAACATGCATTGTTAGATTTAGGTGCAAGTGTGTATCTTCTTCCTTATTGTGTTTATAAGCAGATTGGGTTAGGTGAGCTTAAACCCACTAATGTTACTCTTCAGCTTGCTGATAGGTCCGTAAAAGTACCTAGGGGAATAATCGAAGATGTGTTGATACAGGTTGAGAAGTTTTACTTTCCTGTCGACTTTATCGTCTTAAATACGCAGCCAGTTTCTAATCCTAGTGGAAAGATTCCAGTCATATTATGTCGACCTTTCTTGGCCACTTCGAATGTAATTATAAGTTGTCAGAATGGGATTATGGAGCTTTCTTTTGGAAATATAAAAATGGAAACAAATGTCTTTAATCCTTCTAATCCTGTTTTGGTTTCCGATGCTTGTGAATCTGTTTGCATGGTTGAATGTGTGAATGACGATTATGGTGATTGTTGTTTAGAGGATTTCGGGAAAGAATTTGAGGACATTGCAGGGAGTAAAAATTTGGATGAAACTGAACTGTTAGATGATTGCTTATCCTATTTTGCTGATTCTAAAAATCCGGTTATGCATGATATTGTTGCTGCATTAAGTACTTTTATTGATGCATCTAATACCCCTCTAGAAGCATATATGAATAAGGAACCAATTGTTACAGGGCAGTTAATTAGGACTGATGATTTTGAGCCAATCTCGACTTGTTTAGCCCATTTTGCAGGTTCCAACGACCCCATGCTAATTGACATTGTCAACGCATTGCGTTTTCCAATTGTTAACAAAGGTAACTCAGCAACAAAGGTTATTTCAGCTGACCTAACACCAGATTTAGGGGTTGTTGCTTTTGATGAAGTTGGATTACTAGATCCATGCTTAGATCATTTTGCTGAATGTGATGCTCTGAAGCCTATTGTAAGTTTTAGTGCACTGCTTCTTCCGATGTCTAGTGAAGATAGTTTGTCCAATGAAAATATTTCAGTTGATCTCGAACTAGATGTAGAGTCTGCACTCTGGATAAACACTACTGAACAATCTGTACCTTTTTGTGTGAAAAATTTACTTAATCCGATGAAATATGTCTTGATTATTATGGACTGTTCTGAACATGGAATGGGTTCTCGCATATGCTTGGCTGATTATAGTCTTCGCAGGTTCTTATGTGCAGCTAACCTGATATATTGGGTTGATTCCCAACTTTTCAGACTTTATTTATATGCTTGGAAGGTTGCTGTTGTGTATCACCTTCACTTTATTCGAGTTTACTTGCAGCGCGCAAGCAGGAACAAATATCATTCGCTTCGTGGGAGTCAACCCATCAATTTTGTTCCCTTTACTCTATCTTCTATTTTCATTTGCCTATTGCATATCGCATTTTAGAATTTCCCACCTTAGCTCTACGTTGGATGACTCAATTACATTAAGGACAATGTAACGTTTAAGTGTGGGGGAGTGGTTAAGTATATATAGATTTGTGTTAGGCATTCACTTTCGTTAAGAAATTTTATTTTTTTTGCAATATATGACCAGCTGTTGAGCGGGTCTATTATAGGGTATTTTCTTGCATGCTTTGACCAGCTGTTGAGCGGGTCTTGGAAATAATTAAAAAAAAATGCATTATATGACCAGTTGTTTAGCGTGTCTTAAAATAAAATAAAATAAATTATGATCAGTTGTTGAGCGGGTCTTGAGGTTTGCATATGATCAGCTGTTGAGCGGGTCTCTCTCGATGTTATTTCATATCCAGCTGTTGAGCGGATATCTATCCAACTGTAGGGCGGATATATATTTTCTTGTTTTGCCCGGAATTAGCAAAATGTAAGTGTGGGGGAATTGATAAGCACATAAGTGCGATACTTTTAAACCCACATTTATACTAGCTAAGTCTCGATATTTCGCTAATAATTATATTTTTGAGTCATTTGTAGGTAATACAAGTGAATCCGGCAACCCAAAGGATAAATGGCTAAATACTCTTACCAAGGCTTGGAAGCTTGGTGGACGTCCATTACTTATTACAAGATCAAGTGGAATCCACGTGGGTGTATATAAAATCAGTAGCTATCTAAAGTTATACACCTTATTCTTACTCTATCACCACCCATGTTCCCTTATCCCTTACATTGTCGACAACAAAGAAGAAATTGAGAAATATTTTCCAGTTCCTTCTCTCTACTGCAAACACCATACCTAGAGATTCAAGGTCAACAATGGAGCTGAATTCGTGTCAACTAATCGGGGGTTTGAATCATCGACTTTTCTTGATGTCATTGTCCTGCAATTGACTCAAATTTCCATGGGATCTCACTATTTTGAATGGAATTTGTGTTTTTTGATGTAAACTGAAACTGGGTTCATGTGAGAGGAAGAAGATGGCTGAATATTAGTGACGGTGGTGGATTTGAACTGAAATTCAGGGAATGGAACAGATTTGGGGTTTCAACATAATTTGGGGATTTCTGAATTGGGGTTTTGCATTGTGAAGACCTGGTTAGAGCAGCGAAGGCATGGATCGATTGCAGGTGGTGGTGCTGTTGCGGTTGTCGTCCATTTTATATAGAATTTGGGTCATGATTTGTGATGATTTTGGTGTTCATCTGCCAAGGGTTTCGAGTTTGAATACAACGAGAAACAGAGGTTGGTCAATAGTGGTTGTATGGGCTGTACAGTGGTGATGAGAAAGCTCAGGATACATGGTAATTGGCTGTGAATG
>JAJJMB010012924.1:0-73553 GCA_023531105.1 Papaver atlanticum
GTACTTTGCAGGATTGATTTTAATTTTCTTCCACCATTGGTAGAGTGTTGGAATCAAAAAGGACTTCTCATTTACAATATGTAAACAACTGAAGGTTAGTATTCTTTTGAACTACCTTTCGTACAATCTTTGAATCAATCAAACTATTGTATGGGTTTATGATAGTCTTCTGTTAAATGCTTATGAGGAATTCATATATTGCAAGTTGATACGAATATATATGTATAGTTCTATATTGTGATAATCAACCATATGTTTGTGATGATGATAATGTGTTTATGAGATTCCTTCCGTATGAAAATTTTTGTCTTGTAATTGATCTAGAATGGTATATATATGCAGGTGCAGAAATCTGGAATGGTATATATATGCAGGTGCAGAAATCTGTCGTAACAATTGCCGGATTTTTTTTTTTCACTTGTAAATATTGTGCAACGGATATAAACGTTGGAAACCATTACGTTGCTTTGACTTGCTTCCATGAGCAACGGTACTAAAAAAAATATAACGTTGCAGAATTTTTAGTGAACCGTTTGTCTAATGCAAAGAAACGTTGCTTAAATTATCCAATACGTTGCTCAAATTTAGGAATACGTTGCTCAAATTATAAACTAAAACGTTGGTAAACAAGGTGCGCAACGGTGCAAAACGTTGCTCTATTTAATTTGAGCAACGTATTATGACGTTGCACAATAATTTGCTACGCCGGATTAGCAACGTACTGTGGCGTTGCTTAAATTCTTAGCAACGCATTTGTCCGTTCCAAAATAGCTATTTTGGTGTAGTGGTTAGCGGGTGAGAAGTTGTACCCTACGTGTGAAGACAATCAACATGTTTATTGGTTAAAAATGGCTCTTTCTGAGATAACGCCTTTGTCCCAGCTTTGGGACATCAACATGTTTTATGAAGGTGGTGGTGTAGTTGTGCCCCGACCTTGACTCCCTCCGGCACTTATTCTACTCCAGATGAGTTGAATTGGTTTGATTCCATCAAACCATGTACGTCGAACGTGACTGTATTATACAAACTATCCTCGATTCATTTATAAAACTGTAACTCTCGTGGTGTTTAATTCACAATCAATTCGATATCTAATTACCATAAAAATTTAAGAATCTCATTAAGACTATGATTCCCTCTCACAAGGGATTCATATATTCATCGTGTATAATTTAATTATCCCCATTCTCGTCATAATTACATTCATCGACCACAATCTAATTCCGGCAACTGCATTAAAAATCACACTTCAATGCAGATGCAACAACAATTTTTTTTTTTTTTGGTATATATTTCTAATATATTATTTTTGATATATTAACCTTCGCAATCAATCATACCATCGCTGATGCACCAGTTTTAAATATTTAACCAAATACCAAGTAATTTCTTAAAATCTAAGCCGTTAATTTTTTTTTCGATATTTGCGCAAAGCAATCAGAAAATAATAAGAGTACGTCATCCTCAGCCCATCAGCAATAATTCTTTTCCCCAAAAACAACCCAGAGGGAGTCGGACATCCCTTTATGCTCTTTTCTTCGTATCATCAATAAATTATAAAATTCCACATTTTTTCAATTTTCTAGGGTTTTACATATTTGTACCTCTACAATTCACAAGCTTTTATAAAGAAAGAAATCAAAATTCACTGTTTGGGTTTCAAATTCAAGGTACATAGATTTCAATTCTGCAAAAAAGGAAAGAAATTTACGCGTTTACACTTCTAGATCTTTAGGGTTTTCTGTTATATAATCTGCATTTTCTCAGTGTTGTTTTCTATCAGGAGCTTATAGAAAATATTGGGTTTTGAATTTCAAGTAAGAAAAGTGTAATGGAGAAAGAAAAATCTCAAAACTCACAAATTCATGGCGGTGGTGGCGGTGGCGGAGGGGGGTTACCACCTCCGTCAATGAATCGTTATACTGCGTTCCCTTCATCTTCTTCTGCTGCATCACCATCTTCAGTTTCAGCACCATTACAACAAACAGCTGAATTGGGTCATCATAATAGTCATAATTTTAGTAATGATATAAGTGGTATGTCAGATTTACCAAGAAAAAATCTAGGGCATAGAAGAGCACATTCAGAGATTCTAAGTTTACCAGATGATATAAGTTTTGATAGTGAATTGGGTGTTGTTGGTGGTTCTGGTAATGATGGGTGTCCTTCAGATGAAACTGAAGATGATTTTTTTTCAATGTATCTTGATATTGATAAATTTAATTCAGCACCATCAAATGAGAATGGTAATGGTGGTAGTAATGTTGGGCAAAGTTCGATGTCGAATTCGTTGAATTCGGAGAGTTTAGTGATTGGTGGTGGTGGTTCGAGTGATAGACCGATGAGAGGTAGACATCAACATAGTGTTTCGATGGATGGTTCTTCGACTTTTGTCAAACCTGAATTGTTAATGGGTAGTGGTTCTGAAAGTGGTGCTCCTCTTTCGAATGAAGCTAAGAAAGCTCTTTCTGCTGCTAAGCTTTCTGAGCTTGCACTTGTTGATCCAAAGCGCGCCAAGAGGTATAATTTCTGTTTAGTTTTGTTTGTTGTCTCTCTTGATTGTGTTTTAGCGCGCAAAACAGGTACAAATTTTGTGTTTGTTTTGGTGTTTTGCCAGACGTTTCTACGGTTTGGTGCTTTGAATTAATGTGTATTTGTATTTTATGGCGGCAATTAATTGTTACTTAGATATTGTGAACATAGTTAACTGAGGAGAATAATAATTGGAATACGAAGAATGATGTATTTGTCTACTTTCTTCGAGAGTATTTATGTGTATCTTGGTCAATTTTAATGCTTAATGGCTTAGACAATACGTTTTTGATCAACTTTTAGGGAAAGAATCAAATTCACCAACTCGATCTAAACGTGTTCCTGCGTTATCTATAATATTAGTTAAAAGAGCTGGAATAGAATCGCATTTTAGAGGGTATTTCTTTTAATGTTCAATTGCATTTTTTAGAATCGCATTTTAATGAAAGGAAATCTTATTATTTAATTGCAATTTTTGGAGAGATTCCTGTGCCAACTCACGCCCTTTAATGGACTCGATTCTGATAATGTTTATTACACTAGTGGAATTTTATCAGCCTAAATACTCCCTCTACCAACTTTTTTGTTCGTTGCATCAGTACTATTCCCATGCGCTTTTGAATTCTAGTCATGATAACGCCTGATTATACATGGAATTAACTGGCTTTGCAGCGGCCGAGATTCTTCGGTCTATTTACTTTTGAATTGGTCCCTTGTTTTTGTTCTGTCAACTTAATATTTTCTGACAGTATCTATATTATTAATGTGTTGTAATAGGATTTGGGCGAATAGGCAATCAGCTGCTAGGTCAAAGGAAAGGAAGATGCGCTACATATCTGAGCTTGAACGAAAAGTTCAGTCTTTGCAATCAGAAACAACTACGATGACTACTCAATTGGCCCTGTTGCAGGTATCTTGCCTCCCTCTTGCCTTGCGAGCTCTTAGCCTCTGTAATCTTTCTCAACTTTCACATACACTGTCTTCAGTCTCTGTGCTAAACCGAACTTGGTTGGTATCTATTTCATTTATGCAAACATATCACTGAATGTGTCCTTTTTGTATGGGATTAAACATGAACAGAGGGATACATCTGGACTTGCGGCTGAAAACAGTGATCTGAAGTTGCGCTTGCAAACATTCGAACAACAGGCTAGCTTGCAAGAATGTGAGTCATCTCATACACTACTTCAGTACATGTTCTATCCAGCTATTCATTCAGACATTCAGTAACGGAATCCTAGTACCTTACAGATCCACTTTTAAGTCTTATGATTGTCTTAACAGCTGTAGTAATGGTATAACATGGCCTTCATAACATTTTGTTAGATATGTCATTAGGTTGTTCATTTCAGTTTTTATTTTGGGAGAATACAACATAACAGTTGTTATAATGTTCCAACACAGTCAAACCTATGATGCCGTTTTAAGTTGATAATAATACTGTCATTTGGGTTATATCTTTTTGGTTGTCATCTGCCCACCTTTATAGACATCATATACTTGCATTCTCCGCGACCTAAGGTACCATGCAACAAAATTTTATCAGGCCGATACATAGAGCATGTTAAGGAAGCATCTATATGACTACTTAAATCGGTGATATATGTTATAAACCTTTTGTATCTTGTGGTGCTTCAACTCCATTACAGGTTCATCTACCTCACATGGTAAATTAGAACATCATTACAGGTTTTCAAATCTGGATGACAAGTTCTATTAATCACTTAGTAGTCTGCATAAAATGTTGAACCTAATTTGGCTATAAATACCTCATATGTTCACTACATTTCGCATCATTACAATGTGGATAGGTGTCATTTCATTCCTTTAGTTGTCTAGATCGAACCCAAATGAACATATATGAGATTAGAAATGAGTTGTAGTAATAATATGCGTGTTGCAATAATCAAGATTCTTTTCCTGTTCTGATAAAGCTTTTTGATCACTGTTCCTGGCATCTCATGACTCATGAGGAAATTTGGAGGAGCTTATTGCATCTAATTGCCACCTCAAGAAGCTTCAGATTTTTGAACTCAAATTCTCTACTGCTTGTGACTAGTTTCTCCATACTTCTGAGATTAGAAAAAAGACTCAAGTACATGGTTTCAGCATTTGTCCAAATCGTTGACTGAGTTGTCATATGGAGAATCAAAAGTGATACATCCTAATAAACCTGATTATTACCCATGTCGATTCATACGATTCTCTTGTTTTCCCCAAGTCTGTTATGTGATTCATTCATGGTAATGTTGTTTTTTCTTTATTCTCGAGGTAGCCCTAAACGAGGCACTGAAAGATGAACTGCAGCGTCTGAAGGTGTTGACAGGGCAAGGCATTTCTAATGGCGGGGGACCAATGATGAACTTCGGGGGGTCGTTTTACTCCAACAACCACTCAATGCAACAGAGCATTTTAACTTCTCACCAGTTTCAACAGCTTCAGATTCAATCTCAGCAGCAGCAGCCGCATCAGAATCACATTCAATTGCAGCAGCATATTCAACAATTCCAACAGCAGCAACCAAGTGGTTCAGGGGAATTGAAGATAAAAGGTGGTGTTGGCGGTGGTGGTTCTGCTGTGTCATTGCCTAGCCAGAGGAATGGTGGTGGTGGATCATCATCCGCAGACAGCAGCAACAATCATTCTAAGAAGGATTGAGGAGATAAGGATCCATCCAAGGTTTTAGTGGTGCGTGTTGTGGGAATCACCTTTTCACTCTGTTTGCCCAGACGGCCTAGGATTTAGGCAGTCAAAACTTTTGTCTTCTCGATTGATCCATCATCCATCGGCGGTGCTTGTCACCATATAGTTTTTGTCGTTCTCATCTGCCCAGACTATCTGGGAGTTGATCAGTCCACTTGTATTATTAGATATAAGGAACTCTATCGCGACTATTGCATAATGCATAGTTGAGTAAGGTTGGTTTGAGTGCATTACTCTACTATATCCTTATAATAGTTTTATAATAATATATTCATATATTGAAAAAACAGTCTGGTGAAATACTTCTCAAGTTTGTTTCCATTTCTTTGCTGCAACAACTGAAATCCTGGAGCAAAAGCCTACTACAAAAATGGGTTATAAAATTCTGCCCACTGCCAAAGATTGATAAACTATATCTTTTCTGCGTTAAAATTCAAGGCACTGCCTGCATTTCAGTACAGGAGAATTGGAAATGAATAAATAAAATGTAATCGAATACAGACTACGTTACTGCAAAAGGATGATGGCATATACTTTAGTGTCAAAAATGGGGGTACATGAATGGACTAGTTCTTTTTATCACTATTGTTTCTTTGTCAAGTCTGATGGAAGCTACAAGAAAAACTCCATTGCAAATCAAGTTCATTCATCCAATTCTTGGGTGTTTACTCTTTTTAGCCCCTTTATTCTTGCTCTTTCTGCTTTGAGGAAAGAGATCCTCGTACTCCAAAAAGGCTTCACGTTGCATTTCTTCCCATAGTTCCTCAAACCGGTTGCGATGCTTCTCCTGAAACCAATCTAGAAGTTCCGAATACAGTGCCCTGGAACGGTTACTCCAAGTCTCTCTAAGCATGGCACGGCTGTCTATTGTCCTTGACTTGCCCTTTAATCTGTTTAGAAGATTCCCGACCCGCTTTTGACCAAACGCCTCGGGTTTCAAAAGAATAGATGGTTGAGCTGCCAAGAATTTCTGCGCCTGTCCTAAGCATGGCAAAACATGACCCTCGAGCAAAGCACAAGCAAATACAGATACTCGAAAAGCGTCATCTTTTATGGGAGAACTATGTTCCTTAAGTTGCCATAGATGTGGCCCGAAGGACGGAGTTACCCAGCACAACACCTCGTCAGTTTGGGGTTCATAATAAGGTCTAGGGTCTGTAAGTGGGGCCGAGAAAGTGCATTGAGAACTAGCATATTTTACCAGCCATTTAGACTCTACACTAGTAACTCCATGCATATATGGCCGCTTCGTCTGAATAAGTTCATTGTAGACCAAAAATTCTGGGGATGATGCTGCGACAGTTGACCAACGATGAAGGAAAACTGGTTCATTAACCATTGCTGCTTGGTAACGAATTGCATTTCCCCTTCCATCCAATTCAGACGATTTCGAAACAACTCTGATCCGCTTGGCAACCCTGTCAGCCCAACCAGCACATATAGCCTGCCGTAAGATCTCCTCCTCACTCAGTGACAGTGGATGTTTATTAGAGGAAACCCTCCATGCAAGTTCTACCTCTTGAACAGTTCCATGAACCCATAAAAACTCCTGTTGCGACTCATCAACAGAGACTTGATGGAATACCAGTTGAAGTAACTGCTTTCGCAGCTTGGACATTTCCTCCATTGTTTTCAAGTGTAGTGCATTTTCTTTACAGAATTCATAAGGATTTTGAGCAAGTTCAAACAACTGCAGGGCATAAGCTATTGTCAGAGCATCACTGCTAGGATTGCAAAATTTTGTGCGTGCATCTTTTGCTGCTTGCTTCAGTTGCTTCTGCTTCAATTTTTCTTGCTTATCTAGATCTTTCTTTGAATTCTTGGTAGCTGACTCATCATCTTCATTAAGTCCATCATTATTAGCTTGGCTTCCATTGAGTTGCATCATCAGAGGATTAGACAAGCTCAAAGCTGCAGCAGCAGCAACCGTGTACCCTAAAACTAAATTAGCTCTGTCATAATCTTTCCTTTTCCTCATGATTTGAAACCTCATGATCTGAATAACTGTCAGGAGCATCCGGGAGTGGCGAGGACTCATGGGATAATGTGACATGGCTTTCCCAAGGGGTGTGAGTGTTCCTGAACTGTCAAGTGCCTCCAGAGCTTTTAAGCAACGCTCAGCTTCAAGCAGTGCAGTATCTTTGGGAGGAGTTGGAAATGGAAATTTCACAACCTGTAACATACATCCCATAAACAATAAAATAAACACATAAAGGCAAATAGCCAACTAGAACTGTGTAAGCAAGTATCAAAACTGTACTTAAAACCAAAATATTTAACATACCTTGTCAATGCCCATAGATTTCATGAGAAGAACGACGCCGTCCACAGGAATTTTGGATATTTCAGGAACTGAGAAATCAGAGAGTATGTTACAGAAGACCGCAGAAGAATAGAGACGGTAAGAATGTCCTGGTCCAGTTCTTCCGGCCCTTCCTGCACGTTGAGAAGCTGATGCCTTACTTATCCACTGTACTTCGTAAGTTTCCATGCCATTAGCGGAATTGTAGTTTTTAACCTTTTCTCTACCTGTGTCAACCACATACTTTATACCAGGGATAGTCAGAGAAGTTTCGGCCACGTTTGTAGCAACCACAACAAGCCTCTGCCCTTCCTCAACCTCTTCAAATACAAGGAGTTGGGCTGCTGCAGGAAGCATTGCATAAAGAGGCAGGACACACAACCCACCAGGACAGAAATCATGTGCTTCTCCGTGTTTTTTCCCTGATGATGGAGAGGATTTGCTTACACCATCTGCAATGGGACTAGCATTACCCATTTCATCTGAAGTGGGAAGACTCAATTGCTCACCAGAATCAGGGTTATGTACCTTTTTTGTAGCCAAGGACTCAAAAGCAGCTTTCAGCGACGCGAGGTTCCCACCATCTAGACCATCGACATGGTCACCATCTTTGTCTGAGGTAGATGCAAACTCATCTTCACTATTATAAGATAGATCACTCTCTGTCCCTGAAGAATACGAGTCATCCTCATCTTCCTCCTCACTTAGAATCCTATAATCTTCATCGTAAGAGCTAAACCTATCAGTCTGTTGGTCTGACTGACCTTGAATTTCACATGCTTCACTAATGTCCTTCATAGCAATCCCCTCATCAATACTGCTTGCTCCCAAGCTTTCTGCAGTCTTTTCATCTGCCTTACACTTAAGTTTATTTCTATTCTTTAGCTCCTTTGAAGCTCCACATAGTTTTTTACACAAGTATTCCACTTCCCTTTGCCCAGTAACAAAGACCAGTATACCTCCAGGCGGAAGCCTCTTGTGAATTGCCATGACCTTCTTAAAAGCTTGACCAATATAGTCCACGACATCTGTTCTCTTTGAAAAATGAACAGTAACAGGATATTGCCTAGTTGGAACTTCTACTACAGGTGGAGGTTGATCGAATATCTTCGTTCCTGCAAAGTCCTCAACTCGTAAAGTGGCACTCATAAGTATGACTTTCAATGGAGACACCATATTTTCAGGGGTGATAGACACCATGTTTTCAGGGGTGATAGTCTCTCCTGATGATGACAACTTCTCTTGTTGTTCTTGGTATATTTTCTGCTGTTGTTGGTATAATTTCTGCCACAAAAAAATAGGTCATAATTAGCAAGTCGGATTATAACAATACTGGTAAAAAATTAAGTTATCTGTACAGGAAGAAAAAAGTGTTCTACTTTCTATTCTAATTCTCACCTGGCGAGCCTTTATAATACGAGAAAGCATTCCGATGAGTATGTCAGTATTCAAACTTCTCTCGTGAGCCTCATCAAGAATGATAACAGAATATCGCCTCAATAAGAAATCATTCTACACCAAAACAACTATACGTCAGTGTTAGTGCCAATAAACTAACTTGAGCATATAAAGATAAGATCGTACAAGCTTGTGAGTCAGCAAAACAAAGGATTATATGTGAATGATACCATATAGCATCATATCACATTTATCAATAAAATGTAACTATGTATCTTATTTGATTTTCACACCTGCACTTCTCGAAGTAAGATTCCATCTGTCATGAATTTGATGGAGGCATTGTTTCCGAGTCTCCTGTCATGTCTAACTTGAAAACCAACCTCCTTACCAAGAGTAAGACCCAGTTCATATGCCACTCGCTTGGCAGTGGCAAGAACTGCAACACGACGTGGTTGAGTAACACCAATAATTCCATTTTGCAGACCCGATTTGCTCGAACCAAACCCAGCCTCATACAGGAACTACAAGCAGTAGAAATAAAGCGTAAGTCAAGTGCCAAGATAAGGAGTGAAAACTGGCTGCAATTTCAAAACTATGAAAGGATGTGTGTAATGCATACCTGAGGGACTTGAGTAGTTTTACCACACCCAGTTTCTCCACAGAGAATAATGACTGAATTTTCATTTATAGCTTCCATTATCTCTTGCTCCATCATAACTATAGGCAGATCCTTTCTATTTCTTTCGACCTCGGTAGGTCTTGAAACAGGCACAAAAGTTGGGGTTATCAAAGCTCTGGTGACATAAGAATTTGAAACAGTGTTATCCATATTAGCGCCTACTTTCGGAGCAAGAACCTCCTTAACCTGATCCAATTAACAATCCAGCTTATGTCAGTAATTCCCCGATGCACACTCACATTAACATTCACTTCCATCCATTTTGTGCCATTCAACAGAAACAATTTTAAGATATACAAATAACAAAATACAACCTTGATGCTAGTGTTGCTTCTTTGATTCTCAGAAGCTTTAGTTGGAGGATGTTTCTGTTCTTTGTCCATGTTACTGCTATCATCCCTAACTGCCAAATCCTTAGTTGGTAAGCAATTATCATTACCAACATCTGTCCATTGTGTACTACAAGAAGGTGGTTGTTGAGAAGTACAAGTCGTAAGAGGTGCATTAACAGGTTCATGTTCTACCATCATCGGTTGTACAATATCATCCTCAACAACATCTTCACAGTTGTCATCCAAACCAACTTCAGTTTGACAGGGTTCAGCCTCTTTTGCCCTTCTTTTACTGGGTCTATCATCTTCTGGAGCTTCTAACCCTGCCTTCAAAAACTGTACTGCCCGTAGCCGCTTTTCCTTCACAGTTTCAGCCTACACAAACAAATCCATTCATCATAATCCCAAATCCCAGAACCCTTTACTTTGTAATACAAAACACAATAACATCTCACTATACAAACCTGTCCTATATTCCCCGATGACTTAAGAAGAGAAAACGCTTCATCTTGAATCTTGTATTTCCTGTAGTTAAAAAAATTCCTCATGTAAAGTATGTTTCCCAAACAATTTATAAAAGAATACCGAAAAACAAAAGAACGACAACATACTCCAAGATCCGAACACTTTCAGATAGTTTCGCTTCCTGTTCCTTCTCCTCCTATACTCTCTCATACATAAAAACAAATCACTACACACTATAAATGCAAATGTGCAACAGTACAATACAAATTGAATGAGAAAACCTTTACATACCTCCAATTTCCTCAACTTCCGTTTCTGTGATTTGCTAAGGGGTGGTTTTTTTGTTGCGTTTGCCTATGCCCAAGTATCAAAAATGAAGTACAAGGGAGATTAAGTATGAGTCTTTGCTTATTCAGTGACACAATTTATCAAACAGTTAACATACTAAAATTAATGAAAGTTGACTGAAACAACTTTGGGTTCAAAGATACAATACCAGACCAAATATCTTGTTTACCTGATTTCTGACTTTTGGTTTAGTTTTTTTCTTCCCTGATAGGATGAGAACATTGCTGTCATCGCCTTTCGTCATAACTATCAAAATCAAAGCTTTGAATACTTTGAATTGAGGGTTTTAGGAGAGAAACCTAAAGAAGAAAGTGAGTATGAGTTGAGAGAATAGTGGGGTTTTAGCAGTACTAGGGTTGATGAGAATTATCAGCTGCTGCGGCTGAGAGGGAGGAGGAAACTCAGACGGGGAAGAAGACGAGCGAATAACTGGTTTAGTGGGATTTTTGTGAGCCTTTGGATCCCATCGCAGCTAACGAGGGACTAAAACCTAAAGTGAAATATTGTGAGGGGTAAGTCTGTATTTTTTTGTCAGTGGTGTTATGCCGGGCCGGCCCGCTACTTTTCGACAAGTCTGACCGGCGGTGTGTGCATATGTCCGATCAGCTACTTCTCAAAAAGTTAAAATTCAATTTTTATTAAGTCGAAAATGCGAGGCCGAATAAATCATGGATTTACAGATTAGATTAAGTCATATCCGAGAAATGTTTAGTCAAGGAAATTAGGGTAGATTATTGGGAGATAAAAGATCGATATATAATAAAAAAAAGACGAGCCACATTATTCCGAATAAGATTTAGTTTGATGGTCACGCAAGAACAAGAACAAGAACACTTATTCAGTTTTGTTAGGAACATGCAGCAACAGGGTGTTATAAACTTAGAATATAGGGAAGAATACCAAAACCCATAAAAGACCGGGGATTTTTTAGTTAGTCTTATTTAAATTTTGGCACCCTCTCCGGTAATATAGTACTTGTTAGCAGCAGCCATGGCAATATGGCCTGAACATTCATTCATAATCCTAGCTGCTAGCTCATGCAAGTGCGCAGTCGCTCACCTAATTGAGCAACTATTGTGCCGACTCCATTATGAATTTTTCTATTGGGATATAAAACAGACTGTTCAAAATGTGACACCTATTGCTAGTTGGCCACTATAGTCCAAGTTTTTGGCTGGCTCTACAAAGCTTCAGGTTCAAATGACAAACATGCCAGTTTGTAAAACCCGGCCGGCGGTCTGTTGACCTAATCGCCGGCGTTGGAAATTAACAGTGCTATAGAATTTCGATACATTGAAAATTCTCAAGTGTTCCTCCAAGTTACCAATCCTTGAATGTTCCTAAAATAAATCATCATCTCAAACCACCAGATCTGGGATAACGATGATGAACCAAAGAATTTCAAAAATTAGTGATTGCAAGAAGAACAATGGTAAATCACCAGATCTACGAAACTTGCTTCCCAAATTCAAAAATTAAAAACTATTATTATGTAATTCGAGCTCAGATTTACAATAATTTCGACGAATGATAAAAATAAATAAATAAATAAGAGATTGATTGAATCAATGCATGAGATATGTAATTGCGAGGGCTGCAAGCATCAGGAAACAAGCAATCCCTTGATCCAGCGCTGTCCCGTCACTAGTCGGACCTTCCGCCGGAGCTGGCGAAGGAGTGAATCCATTGACTTGAATGAAATTCATAATCACCAACAAAAGCAATCCGATTAAACTTAAAGCTTGAGATGATCTAGCTGCTGATGAATTCATGACTTTCTGATCAAGATTAAAAAATTTGAATGAGAGGTAGACGGACGGCGGAACGGTTAAATCTAGAGAGAAACTGAGATTCGGAGTTTTTGACTTGTGGAAGAGATGAAGAGAAGAATGAGATCTGGTTTTCAATAAATACCTTTTTTCCAGTTTTTGACTTGTGGGTTCTAATGCGATTGATGGTTCGTGGAAATTCCTTTTTGCTATTGTAATACGTTACGTAGCTTAGACACGGACTTTTTGACTGGGAGGAGGATGACTGTGTGGCTGCTAATTGACTTCGGATTTCGTTATCGGCTGAGGAGAAAGTTCCCTCCTCGGGTGTTATAAGGCAAAAAATCATCCATGTCTTTATGATAGTCCATATCTTATGGACCAAAAAGTGCTATCATGGATGATTTTAACATCCATATGTTTGTGAAGTCAAGAGGGAACCCCTCAAATATATAGAGAGTCCATCTGGTCATGGGATGACTGGATACCCCATCCGGACATTAAATGTCCGGATCTATTTTATTTATTTTTTCATCTGGTTAATGTCCGGATCTATTTTATTTATTTTTTCATCTGGTGTCTTAATGGCCGGATGGTTTTTTTATTTTCTGATAGAAAGTAATTAGGGACGGATATAAATGTTGCTGATTCAATTTAGTGTTTTACTCCAATCAACAACGTTTATAAGCGTTGCAAAATGTCATATTTTCCGATCCACCTATCTAGTGATCGGATGGATTCGCTTTTTTGATTTAGTGGGTTTTTGCTCCACTCTTTGCTGAGGGTCCACATATATGTGGATACTCCTTAAGTTATGAATGATTTTACCTCCATACCATAGGAGTTGCCCTAATGTGGCAAACATTTTCTCTAAAGTTTTTGCTTTCTTGCTATAGATCTAGGCTTGGTTTAAGTTTTTCATTTCTGTTTGCTTGTCTCTAGAGTAGTTTTTTGATTCTATAATTTAGTTTTTGTTCTTCTCTGTTCTTGCAGATTAACGGCTTAGCTGTCGATTAACGACTTCTTCTTGTGTGTTTTCAAACTTCTTTTCTGCACTTTTATGGTGTTTATTGACTATACCTTTATGGTCTTTATTCACTGTTTGTGGTTTGGTTTAAGTGGGAGTTTGATGAATCACACTTTTCTCCGGCAAACTTTGGGTCTCTGTGAAGAACAACAAGATCAAGGTGCTCCGATAATGACATCTTCATTAAATAATTGGGAAAATTACTCTCTACTCATGGGAGCACATCTTCTTCAAGAAGAAATCATATCAAAATGGTTGGATAGTATTCTAAAAATCATTATCGTCCCCTCTTTCGAATACATAATGTTGGTGCTTTTACGGTTCTCCGATCTTTCTCTTCTCGGATTATTAGTTTGTATCACTTGTTGTATTTTGGTTTGTAAGGAATGTTTTATCCCACTTGTAATCACTCAAGATTTGTGAATGAACGAAATTTAGAATTTTTTTTTTTTTTTTTTGCTAAAGTGGCTAAAACTCAAAAGCTCACTAAAAAAAATGCATGTGTTGATAATTCAACTGATTATATCAGTTATCAACTTCTGACAGACATGAAAGGAGTGGTTTAATCTTAACGAAAATTTTCATCGCTTTAATTTATTTATTTTTGATTATGAACTAAGTGTAGAAAACTGGGTACTAGAGGATGAAAAAAAAATCTAAGAACGAAAAGAATCGTGTGTCACTGATTTCAAGGCCTTGCGATTCTTTTCAGCAAATATTTCGACCCTTCCCAAAATTGGCGAGTACAATTGTCAGCGAAATAATACTTCCAGGATACAATATGAAGCCCTACCAACGTTTTTGGATTCAAGAATTATACTCCCTTGACCCAACCAATAACATATAGTTTATGGGTTCTGATAATGCTTAGAGAGAAAAGAAATCAAACAATTTTTCGGTGTGTTATAATGGGAGATAGCCTTCCCAATTTATAGAGACATCTCCAACAGACGCCTTCAAAAAGCATCCATTATTGAGCACCTTATGGAAAGAGACGCATCTTTAAAAATTTCATGAAAATAAGGCAGTAACAGCACGAGCACATCCCATCCCTGCACGTTAAAATTTGAGCACAGACTAACACAACACGTGACTTAGCCCATCACGGTTCGTGGGCTATGCTGGGCTAGGATAATTGGTTCAATGTCAAAACACAGCTCGTGGCACGGATAAGCACATGGCACAACATGACACAACACCTTAAGAAAGCACGTCATAATTTAGTTGTCAACATAACACGTCATCTAACATGGCACAACACGAAAAGCCTTAATTTCCGGCATAACACTGTTAGCGCATTGCTCGGTCGAACTCACAAGTGTTTCTATCTCAAGCTTGTTGTTAAATTTAGTTGTCAAAACTATTTCTTGATTTCTAGTCTACAATTAGTTAGGTCTCGGATTAGGATAAAAGATGTAGTTGAGAAACGGACATCACGGCAGTCATCATCGCGTTCTACCGTTTGAAGGAGAAGATCAACCAAAGCTTTTGGAGAACTTATTCAACAAAAGGTAAGTGAAGACTTAACCACCTGTATCTCAAGTTATATTCATCTTTTTATCTATGAGACAACGTCACATAACTAATTGGATTATTGTAAGCATATCAAGAATTTTGAGAACTAAACTTCTTGAAATATATATGACTAAGCTTAATGAACAGTTGTTCATAGTTGATGAATTTCGATTAAGAACAATTTATTGTTCGTAATCTAAATAGTGATTCAAGAATTATCATTCGAAAATAGCCTGAAACAGTGATATGTGTCATTGATGTTATTCGGGAAAGTTTCAAATCGATTTAGAAAGAAATATAGAACTACTGTAAATTCGGATACAAGACAGTATATATCAGTCTTACAAACTGAGAAAATTGTTATAGGTCTGAAGTTGTAATACATGTACTCAGTACATGTAACGAAGTAGCTATATGTCGACAAACATATTTTTGGTACGCATATCCATATGCACACCTGATAAAGTCTGTGAACTCGTGATCCTGATCAGTACGCAAACCAGTACGCGTACTAAAAAAGAACTATTGGTCCCGTAACTGGTTTGGTATCTATACTGGTACACGTACCAGAAAAGTTATGTGAACTCCGGAAATTGTTATTGTCTTAAGATATCCATACCATTACATGTATCGAAAAAGTTCCGTGAACTCCGGAACTCGGTCATGTCATAAGGTATACATACCGCGGTATACGTACTTTGGTTTAACTGTTCACGAACATATTGTGTATTTTTACCTTGTACATCTACTTACCATGTCGATTAAATTCATATGCACATAAAATTATTTTTCCGAGATAATTAGCATTTGAATAATCTCTAAAGACATTATAGACATATTTGATCACATAATTATGATTCAAGTTAAAGTAAGTGTTTATGAAGATGCTCAAGCTTATAGTTTAGTTTGCTAGTTTCAACTAACCATTTATGAGCGTGGTCTTTGTACACGGTTCGGTTACTAACCAGAGTGTATATCTTGTTATGTTAATCAGATTCAAAGATTCATCTAAAGGTGGATATTATTTGCTTAGTTCCAAAGCTATTTTAGATTTAAACTTAAAGAAACCTATGCTTTGAAAGTCTATAAAAGGGGAACCTCAAACAACTGGGATCTTTGAATCCCGACACTACTTTTTTGGTGTGTCCTAGTTGTAAAACTAGAGTTGCCCTCTTCCTAAAACCCTTTTAAGGTTTAACGACTACAAAGACTTTACATGGATTCATGAAGCCAAGTCTAGCTATTGTTTATCTTGATAGATCGAGTATCCTGATCTTCTTTGATTGTTGAGCTACTCACTTGAACAAGATAGATAGAAATCATCAAAGTTCTCTTCGTCTCAGACTTTGTTGATTCCACAAGTTTAATACTTGTGAGGTGAATAATAATCTAGGATGCACTTCGGGTAGCATAAGTCCGAATATTGAGGTTAGCTAGACTTCGTCTATTGCTATCGATTTTCAGTCTCACCTTGATCTACGATCAAAAAGGAAATCACACATATATAGACTTATCTGAGGGAGGCAGATTGGTATAAAGTCTTCAATTGAGTTGAAGCAACTCTTAGGCTGTAAAGGACGTCAGCTAAGGGAATCATTTGCGCGGAGTTCTGCTAGGATTCAAGAGGCGTAAGGAGTCCGACTGTAACTGAATTGCTGTGAGGGTTTAATTCGGTCTAAACTACATTCAAGTCCGGAGTTAATTGGTAGTAGGCTAGTGTCTCTAGCGGCTTAATACAGTTTAGTGTTCAATCTGGACTAGGTCCCGAGGTTTTTCTGCATTTGCGGTTTCCTCGTTAACAAAACTTGTGGTGTCAGTGTTATCTCTTTTCCGCATTATATTGTTTATCTTTATAATTGAAATATCACAGGTTGTACGTAAATCAATCAAAAGTAGATACATTCATCCTTGTTTGTTGGATACGACTTGATTGATTACTTGGAAAATTGTTCATTGGAATCACCCAAGTACTCTCACACGAGAATCAGGTTCACGGACTAGTCTCTATAAACTTTTTGATTGTGAGAGAAAGAGATATAACTCTGGATACTATTCCTTGATTGAGATTCATTAAGTTGAACTCTCGGAATTGTGTTTAAGTTTGTCCATACAGATTGCTTAAGAAAAAGTTGGTGGCGTATTTAGGTACCCCGTGTTTTCAAACACAACATGACACATAACATGTGACTTAGTGTGCTGGTTTGTGCTGGCCTGGAACGTTTTACACCTTTAATTCGAGGTTGTTAACGATAATATATGAACCTCAATTTGATAATTGTTAGGGGGAAAGCCAGTTTTACTAGAGGGAAAGCGGATTTTGGGGTGGATTGAAAAAAGCTTTCCCTCCATCAAAAATCTTAATATCATGAGTATATAGGAAGTATATATACAGATAAAGCGCCACCAAAGGCAAAATGTAGTAGCTGTGGAGTTTTGGGGTTCGATTTCGACAACTTTAGCTCAAAGCCTCAAACTAGTAAATAATATCTTAACAAGTACGGGCATATACCTTCCAGTGATAAACAACAACATGTCAAACGATTTTAGCATTTTCATTGGCCAACTTGGAAGCCATCATGCAAAGATACATAAGATGACGGTCATCTTCTAAGACGGGGTTGTTGTTTTTATCATTCTTAATTATCACGACCTCATTATCATTAGCATCATGAGTATAGGATGACTGTAGGTTGTATAGATCAATTCTACCATCTAAATTCAAATGGCACTTATGAATGTCAAGTTCAGTTTGAGCTTTCAATTCTGTACCATCTAGAGAGAAGATTGTCAAGTTCAGTTTGAGCTTATTAAAATGATACTGTTAATTAAGTATTTTTTGAATAAGGGAGGCCCTAACATTTATGCAATGTTCCTCTTTACAATAATCTGTACATTAATATTATTATCAAGATGAATTCAGTCGATGGTTTGAATCTTGAGTTCTTCTTAAAAGATTCCAACCAATTTGTACGAAAAGGGTATTGGCAGAAGGAGAAGAAAGAGGCCATACTAGAGAGAAACTACTTCATATATGAATTTAAAAGTTTGTTCCTGTTATTCATTAAGTTAAAGTCAGTAACGACTAAAATGATTTTGGATTATACTCCACGTAGACACCATGTCCACGGCTGTCTATTAGAGCGGGCATGAATGGGTGTCTAAAAATCATTTTTGACGATTTAAGTATAATTAAAGTAGGATGAGGTTAGTATGAAAAACAATAGAGATCCACCCCAAAATCAGCTTTCTTTTTAATAAAAATGGTTTTCTCCCTATTAATTAATTATCCTCAATTTGGCGTTGTGTCTACTGTATGTACTAGCATGTCTTGTTCGAAAGACAGAATGCACGACATAATTTATAACTCCAACCTTTCAAAAATTTACAAATTTGCCCTACCACTTCCAAAATGGATGAACCAAAATATTCAATATTTGGCCTCATAGAAAAAACTCGTCATCTGTAGAAAGAGGCTTAGAAAATCACTGAGAACTTAGAAAGAGACCTAGAAAATTACTAAGAACAACGGCACTAGTTAGCAGAATAAGAAATCCTAAACATTCCTAACAAAAGATTTAGAGTATTACCATGATTAGAGCATTCCTAACATCTTAATTTAGAGTATGTGGTTTGCTTTCCTAAACATACATATATGGAGTAGCACGCAACCGTAATAAGAAATCCTTACTCGTTCCTGATTGCAATAAGTCGGTACAAACTGTCTCTCTATAACTAGTGTACTACAAGTACAACTAGTTGATCTAATAGCTGCCTGTCCATCGAATCAGAAGCAGCCGATGGTAGTTCTTTTTTCTTTCTCCAAATCAATCATATTTTGAAGAAAGATGGGAGACTTTCACGAAGATATTCAATCAAAAATTCTTTCTCTCGTTCCTGATGAATCTGTTCCAAACTGCAAACTAGTGTGTAAAAGATGGCAACAGCTTCTTTCTAACAGGAAAGGAAGTCTTGGTATTCTTTTCTCTATTTCGTGTTATTCTAAGATTCAGCTTTACTATGCAGATTATGACGTTATTAAAAATACCAAACATGAGGAGGATTTTTACAAGAAACGAATAACTAAGATAAATCTTCCTCCAGTAGAATTAACCGGCCGTGAACAACAAGTCATAGTTGATTCTTGCAATGGCTTGGTTTGCTTAGCACTACCACATCAAGGTGTTTACGATCCTGTCTACATCTGCAATCCTTTTGTAATTGTGGGAAATCCCACAACCACACCCTATTGATAATCTAGAATAATCTAAGAAATCATGATGAAATACTCAAAATATTTTATTAAATCTTAGAACAAGTACAAAGATGATGAGGGAAAACCCTAACTTGGAAAACAAATAACTCTCTCTCTCCTAAATATCTTATCTCTTACCCAAAAAGATCTCCCTCTTTACAAAGACGTTCGGCTCCTTATATAGGAGTTTACATAGTGGAGGACAGCTAATAAAGCCCCTAATTTCGGATCTGACGTGCGTCAATATCGCGTAGACTTTATCGTTGACGCACGATTTCTTTATTGCCGCATGGTTCTTCACACTTTACTCGTGACTAGGTGACGTCATCTGGTTCGTCATCTGGGATATGTTGTATGCGGTCATATTTGCTTGCTACCAATGGAGTTACTTCGCATACTAAATGAGTGCGCAGTATTTTGTACCCACATTTTGCCTCTTCTCATATCTTTCCTTCTTGAGAAGGAGCGGTATGAGAAAACTCTAATTTATTTTTCCGCACTAGTTCATTTCTTCGTATTCTTATCGACCGACATTTTTCCGTACTTTCGGCTTTACCGCTTACACGTGTTATCTCTTCCACTCGTTATTTGACACGTCCTTAATAACCGCTTCTCCTTATCCGTTCATTCTTAATTAATGCTGATGGGAGGAGATATCTTGGGAGTTGGGATAAAATCTTTTATTTACTGCTACATGCCTTATTTTCTTTTCTTTTTACTCTCTTCTTTCTTTTTCTCTGCAACTTTCGTCCTTTGCTGTTCATCATCTTCTCTTGTTCATTCTTTGATTGTTCATCATTTTCTACTTCGCGTTCTCTTCCTATTCATTATTTACTACCATTCTTTCCTTCTTTTCTTATTTTTAAACTCTAATTTTTATCATCATCTGAATCCTCCTGATCATCACGATCATCTTGATCTTTTTGATTAATCTCCCACTTATCGACATTCCCATTCTGAAAATGGTTCTGAAACCCAGCTGGAAAAACCTCAAAGAATTCACTAGGTTGAAGGATGAGTTTGGCCGTAGGGGTTTCACATTATCAGTCCCTCACGGATCTTAACCCACTTCTACGATCAGACCTGAATGGTTTTCTCTTGACAAATGGGATAATGATAGAATCATTTTTTCGCTTGGCCAACTTTCTGAAGGTCTTCCTATTCCTTTATAAAATCCTCAAATTCCGTTGTTCTATGAGATTTTGTCTGATGCGAGATTTTCACACGGCATATTTAAACTAAGTGGTGACTGTATCAAGATAATGATGGAATATGCTCGTCATGCGGCAGGGTTAGGATCTGCTTATCCAGAGGATGTAAGGAATCCAAATTACGCATAGAAGGAAATTATTCCTGCGGAATATACAGTTGAGAACTTTTTTCTTCACTACGATGTTGCTATCATGAAAAATGAGTCTTCCCGTTGGGGCATTCGCTTGATAAGGAAGGACGGCTTCGCAGAGGACCAGAGGATCATGCGGGATGTTGATTTTCATGACTCTTCCAATAACACCGCTCGCAAATCTAAAGATACTCGTTGGGTGGAGTATCCTATTGTTGTTGAAGGCCCTAATATTACTGGCAAAGGCGCTGATGGGTCTGATCTCCCTCCTCCTGGGAAATTTGCCGCTTACAAACCTTGGGAATTTGTATGGCCCAAGGAGAGAGATGTGGTATGCTACTTTTGCCTTGGTCTTTCTATTTATTTATTTTCTATTGTTTTTCGCTTCCTTCATTATTTCTTTTGATCTCAGATTGTGAAGCAGAAAAAGAAGGATAATAAAAATGCGTCTCATGCGTCACATACGCGTGATAATGAAGTAAGAAATACTCCTTCTTGAATTTTAACAATATTGTTGCCTCTGTTTCTTATCTCTCATTATGCGTGTAGGTTGAAGCTGGAGACGTTGAGGGTTCTAATAATGACGCTCTTCCTTACAAGGGTAAGAGTAAGAAGACCGTCTCTAAGTCCACCTCTCTGAATCCCCCCAAGAAGCGGAAGGCATCTTCTCCAACTTCTTCTCGTTCTGAAGATGATACTCTCCTTCTTCCTGATAACTCCGAGTCCACATCTTCTATGGGGCAGTTGTCGAGTATTTTCACTGACTCTTTGTCTTTCGTTTGGGATTATGCGATAACTTTTACATGCGAGATGGTTGATAAAATTTGCGACGCTCCCTCTCTAAGTCATGAGTCTTTGCTTGGAGTTTCCTCTGCGATAAGCCCAAGTTTCCAATTCGCGCTTGGGTCTTTGGTAATTTCTATACCACCGCATCTTCTTTAATTATGCTTTCGCGTTTTGTATTCTAATCTTTCATCTCATATTGACGCAGAATTCCCATATGTCTCACGCGGTTACTTCAGATCTTCAAAGAAAACTTCGCTCCCTTGAGGTTGAGAATACCAGACTCAAAGCTGAGAGTTCTACCTATTCTCATGATGTTGTGGAACTTCGTAAGAGGAATAATCAGATGATTGGAATGTATTCCTTTGTTCCCCCCTTTTTCATATAACTGCGCTATTTTTGCACCCTTTTAATTCTTTGCGTTCACAGAGATATACAATTTATCCGATAAAGCGTCTAGTCTCCCTGATGATGGGGAGATTCTTCTTAAGCATATTAACTCCTCTTTAAATAATTTCCTCAATGATGCCTTAGAGGATCTTAGTATGGAGGAACTAAGGTCGAAGAATGAGGTTCTTAAGCATGAGCATAGATCCATGTTATCTATAAATAATGGTTTTCAACGTCGTCTTCATAGAGACAAGGAGATAATTCAAACTTTAGAATCGAAAAAGAACGCGCTTATTACTGAGAAGGATAAGGCAGTCCTTAAGAGTGCTGAGTCTTTAAAGAAGTTCCATGAGGCTCAACTCCTCGTTCAGATGGAAAGAGACCAAGCTATAAGCGAAAGGGATGCTTTGATCAATCGAGAGAATACAATTCATTCTCAACTACTTATAAAGAATGAAGCTGAGTTCGATTGGGCTGCTAGGGTTATTGACAATGCTAGAACTGTCTTAGCCACAAATGTTAGCTTAGAATCTGACCATGCGTCATTAGTTAAGACTATTCTTTCTGAAAAAGAAGGTTGTGTACAATTCTTATTCCTTCATTATTCCCTGGCAAATATTCTTATGCGGCTTTAACCTCCTTATTTTTTTTCGTAGATGCTGAGAAGAAGTATCTTCAGGAAATTGAAAGTCTGAAGGCGAAGTTTAACCCTCGTGACTCTAAATACTGCAAACTTAAGAAAAAGCTGACTGTCACTGTTTCTAACTTGAGTAAGGATGTGATTCGCGTTGGTGATGCAGCTATTAAGAAAGTCTTCACTGATAATGGCATTCCTTTGTCAAATTATAATTTTGCTGAAGTTCCTTCTAATGAAGAAGGCTCTGACATTTCCGATAGTGAAACAGAGCATGATGAATATGAAGAGACTGATGAGGAGGACAGCGGTTCTGAGGCTCGGGAAGGTGATGAAGATGACATGGGTGGGAAATAGCCGCTTTTTCTAGGGACATTTTCTTCTTCTTTCTTCATTATTTTTGTACAAATCTTCGTCCGCTTCTTGTACTATGTTCTCTTTTCTTTTTTGTACATTGGTTATTCTCGAGCTTTTTGGATTTGGATGTATCATTCTTTTTCTTCAATGTATAATCTTTTTCTCCTTTCATTCTCGCGTATCTTAATCCTGCAATTGGTCATTAATCGAAAGCAAAGTGTTTCTCTAGTGATGATAATATATATATACGTATGCGTTAATGATAATACGTAACATATGCATTATTAATAACATATAACATATGCGTTGATGATAATGTATATAACATGTGCGAGTGAGTCAATCATATGGTGGCAAATAACATTCCTTTATATGATTTGCATTCCCATTCTTGCGTCTGTTAGTTGCCGCAATATGATTGTTTTTTTTTTTTTTTTTAAAACAAAAATATGAAGCTACTACTCCATGTTTCATGACAATGTCTTGAAATGTATAAATGCCGTGCAGCAAAGAAATGTATAAATACCGCGCACCAAAAACAAATGGGAGAGGTACAAATGCCACGCAGCAAAAAGAAGTGCAAGGGGTGAGACTTGAACCATTGACCTGCCACTTGCATTGTACCGCACTGGACCAACAATGCCAGCTCTCTTGTGCGACATAATCGAACGGCCGCACAACTTTATCTCATCTTCGCCCTTAGCTGTTCAAATAGAGATACGCGAAAAAATACGCATGCGAGTGAATATTAACGCGTGATACTGAACTCTTTTGTTTACTAATACTAAATATTTATCATCACTTAGTAATACTTCATTTTTTTACATAATACTAAATATTATATTTTTATACACTTTACATTTTGGGCAACTATAATAGTAAATTACAAACATAACCTTTGCTTCCAAATGAAGGAAACATAGACTTGGTTGTATGTACACGATCCTATTTAGCTAACTTGCTTCGACTCTAGAATAGAGCCACGCTGTGAGTACCATTTTGTATGTGGGTACAAAATACCGCACATTCACTTAGTATGCAAAGTAACTCCATTGGTAACAAGCGAATATGACCGCATACAACATATCCCAGATGACGTCACCTAGTCACGAGTAAAGTGTGAAGAACCATGCGGAAATGAAGAAATTGTGCGTCAATGATAAAGTATACGCGACATTGACGCACGTCAGATCCGAAATTAGGGGCTTTATTAGCTGTCCTCCACTATGTAAACTCCTATTTAAGGAGCTGAGCGTCTTTGTAAATGGGAGAGATCCTTTTGGGTAAGAGATAAGATATTTAGGAGAGAGAGAGTTATTTTCTTTCCAAGTTAGGGTTTTCCCTCATCATATTTGTACTTGTTCTAAGATTTAATAAAAGATTTTAAGTATTTCATCGTGATTTCTTAGATTATTTCATAGATTATCAATAGGGTGTGGTTGTGAGATTTCACGCAACTACATTTTGGCGCTAGAAAAAGCTCGAATGATGTACCCTGTTGGTTAATTTCTTGAAAAGCAAGCTTAAAATTATTCATAGTTTATCATCGCTCTATTAACAATCTTTGAAAGTTTTAGATGCCTAGGTTTAAAAAGTTCAACCAAAAGTTTTAATCTCAGAAAAACAACTTTCATTGATACAATTTTAAATTCTTTGAAGAGTACTTTTCAGTAATCTTTGTCAAAAGAAAATATTATTACAAGACGGAACAGATGGTAAGGCAAGCATCTACAACAGAACAAGTGATAGCAACTAGGAGGAGCATAAGAATCGCACGAAGAAGAAGAAGTGAAATTGCTGAATCGTCAAGGATGGGAGAGAGGAACAATCGAGGAAAGAAACTCCAAACCCAGATCCAACGCGAACCGGCGGAAAACAACACCATCAACTATGATGCGGTAAGTGTTCATACTGCAAATACAGATTCAACGGAAGAAGACGAGGAAAGAACTGGAGATGGAGGACCAATAGTAGAAAACGAAGAGAATATGACAATCGAGGAGCTCCGACAAAGGCTGGTCGCAGAAAGGAGGAGAGAAGAAGAAGCACGCTCGAATTTGACGCGTCAGAATGATGAGCTAAGAGAAGAGAATATCAGATTACAAGAGCATAGGTCACGAAGTACAACACGTGCAAGCTCAAGGTCAAGAAAAAGTAGGAGTACGTCAAGGCGTAGTCGATCTAGCCGCAGAGATGC
This sequence comes from Papaver atlanticum, assembly GCA_023531105.1. NCBI lineage: Eukaryota > Viridiplantae > Streptophyta > Magnoliopsida > Ranunculales > Papaveraceae > Papaver > Papaver atlanticum. The sequence continues at coordinate 25,029 of JAJJMB010012924.1, forward strand.
TAGACAAGAGCTCTCTTAGATAACAACATGATAAAAAAATTTCAAGTAGCGGATAATATGCAGGAGCAGCGCGGTGGTAATTGTATAGAACAACAACCAACTGATCGATACATGCCACAAGGCAAAGACTATCGCATGCAAGAAGATCGTAGAGGCAATCGACATGAACAGCAAGGCGAACGTTATTGCACGCATCATGATCAGGATGATGAAACAGACGAGGATCAAGAAAGGATGATATCACATGGGAGAGAAATGTTATGAAATCAACATGAACGCGCACATGAAGCCGAAAGATATAATGACGCATAGATCCATGCAAGGAATGAAAGAGATAGGCGAAGGAGACGTAGAGAAGAATTAGAAGAACGAGAACTACAAGAGGCAATACGTCAAAATAGATATGACAACAGAATAAGGCAAGCAAGACTAGAAAGACCTATGCAGCAAGATGCATACCAAACCATGAATGAAGCAATCTTAAGAGAATTAGCAGAAGTGAGAGCAATGATGACAGCACGGAGAGATTCAGGTAGGAGACAGTTAGATGATTCCATAGAAGAAGCAGGAAAGACACCATTCACGCGACAGATACAAAGGACAGGAGTTCCAACTAAATGCACTTTACCTGTATTTACTAATATTTTTGATGGAAGCACATGTGCAGTGCAGCATATAAAGGCGTACACCATATCTCTGCTATAATGGGAGGATAACAATGCGGTCTTATGCAAATATTTTCATACCAGCCTAACAGGAGAAGCTTTGCAATGGTTTGAGAGATTACCAATAGGAACAATTACATCATTCAATCATCTACAGAGCATATTCTTAGGAGCATACATCAGCAACAACATGTTACGACCAGGCATATAGAAGGTGTTTAGCTTGCGAAGAAGAACTAATGAAGGCCTGCGTAACTTAACCACTCGCTGGAGGACCATGTGCAGCGAAATGGCTGGAAGAGTAGATGAGAGGAATCTCATACTAGCTTTTATTAACACACTTTTTCCTACAAACCTGTTGTATACGCAGATATTCAGGATCAAAGATACCATATCAATGACAGAGATGTGCGAGTACCAAGAAGAGTATATCGCACTTGAAGAAAAACAAAGAGAAATGGATCTTATCCAGTTGCGGTCACAAGCGCAAAAGAAGGAAATGCAAGCCTACTTCCAAAGATAACAAATGCAGTTGCGAGCAAAAGGAAGTCAATAAAATATGGTGATAGAAGATAAACAAAAGCAAGTAGCTATGAGCAGTATAGATCAAGAAATGTATGAAAGAGAATATCGAGCAAGACAACATAACAATAAGATTCCAAGACTAGATAACCAGACGGAAGGATATGGGGGGAAAAAGCGATATTATAATCAAGGTCCAGGAGGAAATAGAACAGTCTAGGAAGAAATAAAAATGCCGCGTCTAAATACCACAATAGATAAAATCTGGGAAACGATAATCTTGATGGAAGACATACCAGAACCGCCAAATATGGGTCATGAACCACCACCAGGAAAGAGGAGCATGGAATTTTGTGCTTATCATCGTTTCCATGGTCACACCACCAGTAACTGCCGGAATGTGCAAAAAATTATACTGAGAATGATCGATCAGGGGAAACTAAACCATTTTCTATTACAACAACAACAACATTTACCACCACCACCAGAAGGGCAAACACCAGGAGTAGAAGCAGGAAAAAAGACATATCTAATTGAAGTGGGAGCAAAAGCAAAGAATTTATACTGTAACTCGATAATACACTCATTCATAAGTATAGAGGATTTCCATGACAATGTCTTAAACATAATACATAGGGGCATTTATATTTTTTTACATAATAGGATACTTCATTTTCCATCATTTACTAATGTTTGAAGGTTATGTTTGTAATTTACTAAGTATTACCAAGTAATACTTTACGGTATTTACTAATGTTTGAAGGTTATGTTTGTAATTTACTAAGTGTAAAATGTAAAATGTACATAATAGGATTTTTTACATGGTTCGATCAATGTGATCTACATCCATGGTTCTTCACTATGATTGATTTGTGTTACATAAGACTCCATTGAAGAGTTTTGTAGAGCTCTAGATCTAGTTTTAGGTGATGGAGGAAGAAGATGGTGTGCCTCTAGTTTACAAAAATGTGTGTCCTCTTTCTCTCTCCTTCTATCTTTTCTTTATATACTAGGGTTGTGAAATGGAAATTACAATTATAACCTTTTCTTACAAATGAAGGAAACTTGGTTAAGATAATATGCACGCGATCCTATTTTACCCTTTCTACCTTTGTGAATATCCATGCCTCAGCGTATATTCCTGTTTCGGAGGGTATTACTACCAACTCTCCTGTTGATATTGCATTGGCCGCTCCTCCTCATTCTGTGATCTCTTCTTCTCTTTCCAATACCAAGCCCCTTCTAGAAATCATTAATGTCGCTCGCTCATCCGTTAATGATCCTTCCCAAGTTCGCATTTGTGATGCTCTTGTTAAGCTACTAGGCGATTCTCCACCAGATAAGTCTGCTAGGAGAGAAATCTTCTCACAGCTTGATACAAGCGTTAATCTTGATTTTGACCTCTTAGTAATTATTATTTCGCTTGTGTCTTTCTATCCGTTTTTATTTATCTCGCCTTCATATTCATATCATTTTCTCTTTTAGGATTCTCGTCGCCGCTTAGTCCAAGCTGAGGGATTTTCTTAATCCAGCAATACTATCCAAGAACTTCATCGTCAAAATGCTAAGTTGAAGGATGCTCTTCAAGCTGAGTCTCTTGCCTCCGAAAATCTCCGCAATAAGAATCAAGAACTCAGAGGTATGCTTATCTTTCTTTTGTTACTCACCTAAAAGAAATTTGTACTCGTGTTCGTATTTTAAGTTTTTTTGTGTGTATGTTAAGACTTAAATCAGAAGCGCGTTATGGAGAGATTTAGTTATCAATGTTTTGCTGAAGATGCTCGTAGGGATAATGAGAGATTGCAAAATCAAATAGATCAATTAGTTAATAGTCATTCACATTCACTTGATCAGATTGAGAACCTAAAAAATGAGAATCTTCGCTTATTTAATCAAAATGAATTTCTGGGTTCTCAAGTATCCCATCTTTCTGGATTGTTGCATAGCGCTGATTTGAGACATCAAACTCTATCAGATGAAAATCGGGTCCTGTCCACAGAGAAGCAATCTTTTTTGAAGATAGAAGCGATGTTTTCGCGCCAATATCTTATTCTCCAGAAGACTTGTAATGATCACGAGGAGTCTCTTCGCATGATGAGAAGTCAACATGATGAGTTTATGAAGAAATTAACCTTGGAGAATGAAAAGATCATCCACAGTAAGATAAATTTGACCGTGAAGATGAATAAACTTCGAGAACAATATACACAGTTAAAGGGGTCTCATGACATCCTAGTTAAGGAAAACGCTTCTCTTTCTCAGGATGAAAAGAAGATTCGATCTCGCCTCCAAGGTTTAATTGGTGATGATTTTGATAAGGTCATGGATGGTATGAAAAGTGGTGGTCTCGATTTATCTCAATACCTCATTTCCCATAGGGAAGGTAGTTACATTGAGCTGACTGCCTCAGTTTACTTGTGTTATTTATTTGCTTGTATCTTGTAGCTACGAAATTATCGCCCTGGTATTGATTAGATGTCTTTTTTTGCAGAATCTGAGAGATCGCACCAATCTGTCATCTCCAAGTTGAGGTATGACCTGACTAAGGATCATAGAGAGCGGGGGAGACTTTCAGTAATGCTTACCTCTCCTCAAGACAGAGCTAATAGGAGATGTTCGTATCTTGAAAACTTCATGGGAGTTGTCATAGAGAACACTAAAAACAATGCCGCACGAGAAGCTCATGTTAAGGCTCAGATTCTAGCAAACCGAGTTTTCCTCTATAATTCACTTCCTCTAGTAGATGTGGAACCTCTTGATGTAGATGCAGACGAGGAGCTTCCTGAGCCTGATAGTGATTACTACTATGAGAGCGATGATGACGAAGGTGGAGAAGCTCTCCTTCAAGAGGATCAACTTGAAAAAGATGGATCTGGTGATGGTATTCCCAAGGATCCAAGCTCTGTGTTAATCCCAACAGTGATGTTGAAGTTGGAGCATCTGCACTAAATCAAGACGTGTCTTCGAATGATGTCTAGCCTTATTTCTCTATTTTCTTCTTTTCTTGCACGTATGGATGTACTTTAACTTTTCTTGCACGTTTGGATGTACTTTAACTTTAAATGATGGTTTTTGACTATGTATTAGAGGAGCACACTTCTATTTCTCTATTTTCTCTATTTTTCTGCTTCTTTTGTGTAAGACTGTCTCTAACAAGGAGAATAATACCTCCCTTTCTGTTATTCCCATACTTTCCTCTTATTGTTCGTCTTGTTAGAAATACTCTTTTCCTTCTCATCGTGCGATCATATCCGTACGTTATTTGTTCTTTCGTTGTTTCCTGCAAAACAGTATTAGTTTCAATTTTATTTTTCTCATGAGGTCTTATTGAGCCCTCCTAATTGGAGGTCTTATTTTTCCTAAGATATGATTTGCTTTTGTGCGGCGAAATCGCAGGCGGTCTTTACATTTTCATGCAATGACCCATTGATTTCGCCTTATCATCTTGTCGTATTATTTCCTCTGCAGGATGTATTGATGCGTCAATACGACAAGTCTTATTACTCCCGTGAGTAAAAAGCCTCATGATATTGACGTCTTCGACACAATTCAGCTCCCTAATGGAGGGTGCCGTCCTTATATTCCCCCTGACTGCCCCCTCAAGGAAGCTTACCCCTACCGGGTTAGGGTGGGACCTTCCCATCCAGTGATGCAACAATTAGTTGTTTTCGCGGCCTCTTATCCCTCTGCCGATATGGCTTATGGTTACGAGACCGCACCCTAATTGGGGCTTCTTGAGGACCGGGTGCATCATAGTCAGGACTTGCCAAGAGCGGCCAGGTACACTCCAGATGCCCCAGGCACTCTTGACTCAACCGTGTACCTCGGCGCCCTGATCGAGTTTCTGCACTCCTTAGGAGAGACCTTCTCACCTAAGTCTCTCGACTAAGGCATCTCTGCTGGATGGGCTTTTATTTTACCCCAAATCTCCAAGACTCCGGTTTCAGGGTCGGTGTAGCTTTCCCCCAAGTCATGTTTACTAGGTTTTCCCAAATTATGACGCGCGTTAGGTCTTATTATTGCCTCTTGCTATTATGCGAACTAGGGTGCACGCCACAATTGGATGCCTAGCCTTCCTAGTTAGAGGTTTTACTTCTGTTGCCTTCTATTAAAGTCTTATTATAAGGTCTTATTTTTTCCTTTTTCTTGAGACTTTTATCATGTATGAAGAAGAGAAATCTTTCATTTTTATTCATATGTTTGATTAGTACATCTCTATTGGGTATGAAAAACTTTGCATCTTGCCCACTTTCTTTGACTTCTTGTGCTTCTTTAGATTCGCATCTAAATATTTCCTTCTTCACGTGTGCGACTACTACCGCATGACCTACGGATAGTACTTCTTCAAATATAATCTGTTCCACGGATGTTCAAGTCTGCGACCTGTGCTCTTCCCCTCAGGATCCATCAACTCATATGCTCTATTTCCAACTATCCTCTTTATTATGTAAGGTCCATCCCATCATTTCTCTAGCTTTCCATCTCCTCCTTTCTGATAAGGCGGAATTTCTATCAGCACTAGCTCTCCTGGCTGGAATTCTCTTTCCCTTACGCGCTTGTTATATTCTCGAGCCAATATTTTGTTGTAGTTTTCCATATGTTGTAGAGCGATCTCTCTGTTTTCTTCTAGATCATCAAGTTTTGTTAAGATCAAATCTGTGTTTAGATTCTTTTCCCATGCTTCTTTCTTTGTTGTGGGAATAATGACTTCAGTTGGTAATAACGCCTCTACTCCATATGTTAGACAGAAGGGTGACATTCCTGTAGCTTCTTTTCACGTCGTTCTGTATGCCCATACTGCATTATGTACTTGTTCGCACCACCCTTTATTGTATCCTTCTAGATTCTTCTTCAATATAGCCGCAATTGTTTTGTTAGTTTCCTCAGCCTATCCATTGCTCTGCGGATATAAAGGAGTTGATTTTCCGTTTTGGATCTTGAATGCCTTAAGAAGCATCTCTATGTTTTCGCCCTCAAATTGCTTACCATTATCGGAGACTAATTGCACAGGTATTCAAAATCTACAAATGATATTTTCAAATATAAATGTAAACATATCTCGATATCGAATATGTTGGACTGCTTTCACTTGTTGGACTTCCCATTTTATAAAGTAGTCTGTTGCGACTATTAAGTATCTCCTCTGCCCCGTTCCTGGTATAAATGGACCTACAATGTGTAGGCCCCATTTTTCAAATGGCCACACACTTGTTGATGAGTTTAGCGTCGCTCCAGGTGCATGTATCTTTTTTCCATGGCGTTGGCATTCTTCGTATCTTATAGATACCTCTTTTGCGTCCTCATGTATGTAGGGCCAGTAGTATCCTTGTATCTTTGTTCTGTAAGCCAACGACCTTCCTCCGCTGTGGTTCCCAGCATCACCATAGTGTAGTGCCTTCAAGATTTCCATTCCTTCTTTTCGTGTTAGACATCTAAGTGACGGTCCAAGGAAGGATTTTCGGTAGAGTACGCCTTCTCTTAATTCATAATTTGTCACTCGGCTCTTTAACTTGTGCGCCTTTAGTCTGTTTCTTGGGACTTATCCTTTTTCCAGATATAAATGGAGTTCGGTTCTCCAGACTGCGTCTTTATTCACTTGTACATCTTCTATTATCATTACATTTGCGTCTTCTTCCTCTTCTTTGTTAATTGAGAGGAAAGAGAACGTCTTTATCTTTATGTGCCTTGCGGTAGGATCTACTAACATAGAAGAAATGAATGCCGGTGCGTCTGCGAATCGATTATCTTTCCTGCATATGTGCCTCCAACTTATGCTTTTGAATTTTGCTGATAATTCTTCAACGAGTTTCTTGTAGTTTTGAAGAGATGGTTCATTTGTACTATATAACCCTTGTATTTGGCGTATTACCAATTGTGAGTCACTAGTTATTCTAACCTCCTCTAACTTCATTTCAATTGCCAGCTTTAATGCGTGCACCACTGCTTCATATTCGGTTTCATTATTAGTGGATGCGAACTCCAATCTAAATGAAAAGGCCATCCGTTCTCCTTTTGATGAGATGAATACTATCCCGATTCCATTTCCTTCTCCATTTGATTATACGTCTACCAATATCTCCCACCTATTTGAGTCACCTTATGTTAGCAAGTCTTTAGGATTTCCTTGATCTTCATCTATATCCATCATTTCTTCTACACCTTCGTCTTCTTCTAATGGAAACTCTGCCAAGAAGTCCTCAATAACCTATGATTTTGGTGAAGATAGTATCTCATATTTAACTCCAAATTGACCTATCTGTGCGTTCCATCTCTCTATTCTTCCTGATATTTTCGAATTCTTCAATACGGACTCAACCGGTACCTTTGTTAATACTTTGACCTTGTGAGCTTGAAAATATGTGCGGAGCTTTTGTGTTGCATAGACTAATGCGAGGATTAGCTTTTCGACCTTTGTGTAGTTTATCTCTGCGGAATTATAAGTTTTACTTATGTAGTATATTGGCTTTTCAACTCCTCCATCTAGTCGAAGCAGTACGGCACTTAACGCATGCGGTGTTGATGCTAAGTATATTAATAGTTCTTCTCCTAGCTCTGCTTTCTGTAAAATAGATAAATTCATTAAATAATTCTTAATACTTTGCAGTGCTTTATCGCATTCTTCTGTCCATTAGAATTTTGTTTCTTTCTTCAAGATGTTGAAGAAGTGCTTGCATTTATCCGAGGAGCGCGAAATAAACCGCCCTAATGAAGCTAGTATCCCATTCAATTTCTGCACATCTTTTATTGTTGCGGGTGATGGCATATCACGAACCGCTTGCACCTTCTCTGAATCCACCTCAATTCCTTCTTTTGATACAATGTAACCTAAAAACTTTCCAGATGCTACTCCAAAGATGCATTTTGCCGGGTTTATCTTCATTTTAAATTGCCGCATCTGTTTAAATATTTCCCTCAAGTCTTCAACATGATCTACTGCCTTTTTTGCTCTTCACTAGCATATAATCCACGTAGACTTCTAATGTTGTATGCACCCACTTCGTGAATATCTTTTCTACCATTCTTTGATATGCTGCACCTTCATTTTTTAAACCAAAGGGAATTCTTGTATAACAATATAATCCTCTTGGTGCGAAGAAAGCCGTGTGTTCTTGATCCTCCTCAGCCAAAGGGATTTGATTGTATCCTGAATATCCATCCATAAGTGATAATCTGTCGTTACCTGATGCTGCTTCTACCATTTGTGGTATATCTGGTAGGGGGAAGTTGTCCTTTGGACATGCTTTATTTAGGTCGCTAAAGTCGATGCATATCCGTATGCCTTTATTTTTCTTTGGTACAACTACCATGTTTGCTATCCATTCTGGGTACTTTGGTTGCCTTATTATTCCTGCATCTAGCATCTTTTATAACTCTTCTTCTATTTGAGGATGATATGTTGTTGCTATCTTCCTTATCCTCTGCTTGAATGGTCGCGCGTTTTTGTTGATATCTAACTTGTGGCATGCGACAGAAGAGTCTATTCCTGGCATCTCATCCATGCTCCATGCGAAGATGTCTTTATATTCTCGCAGAAGGTTGATCGTCTTTTCTTCTTCGTCTTTTCCCATCTTAGTTCCGATTTTCAACATCTTTGGTTCTTCTTCTATCCCAACATTTATTTCTTTTGTTGGTTCTACTGCGGTGAAATTCTCTTTTGGTTCTCCTATTGGTGATGGTTCTTTTATTTTATGTACTGGTTCACCTTCCTTTTCTGGGATTTCGCTTGGTATTCCTTTTCCTTCTTGTGCTCTTATCATGTATATATTTAATTCTTCTTCTTTTTTCAATTCTCTTGCCTTCCTCCATTTATCCTTTCGCCTCTTTGTGCGTCATTCAAAACTCTTTACATCTATTTGACCGCAGACTTTCGCATCCCTGGCATCTCCTTTAATTTCGCCTATTCCACTTGGTATTGGGAATCGCATGCACTGATGAAGAGTTGACGCGACACCTTTTATCGCATGTACCCATGGTCGTCCCAATAGCATATTGTAGGGTGATTCTACGTCAACTACGCACAGCTCTACCTGTGTTTCTATTTCTCCCAATAGTATTCGCATGGTTATCTTTCCTTTTGGTTTTGTTATAGTTATATTAAAACCATGAATGTTGTATGTAAAGCGTGTCAGGTCCGCGTCCTTGTATCCCATGCTCTTGAATGCGCGATAGAATAAGATATCTACCGAACTACCCGTGTCTACCAAAGTTCTATCTGCCGCCCATTCTTCTGATGCTTTGATGCTTTCACTTGTTTCTTTTCGCTCTGCGGTTACAGTGGATCTGTTCGCCCTAAGCTTTCTTCCAGTATATCATCCGCTGCAAACGTTATCTTCTTCTTTTCCCATTCCTTTAGGGGAGATACTTTTTCCACCGTCATGATTTTCCTTCCTTCAAAGTCGCGCTTGTGTATTTTTCCTGTGATTCCTGCATGAAAATCATTGATAACCTCTTTTGTTATTGAGTTACATTGTATACTCTTGCTTCCTTCTTTTACTCTGATGACCCTTACTGCTTCTGCTTTGTTCCCGCAAGTGTTTTTCTGTTTGATCTGTTCTTGGATTTTTATGGAATCGTTATTTCTTTCATCCATCTGCGCGTAATCAACAATTCACCTCTTCTTCTGCTTGATTTTTCTTAAACAATGAAAATTGTTGTTCTGAGATTAAAACTTTGGTTGAATTTTTTAGATCTAAACTTCTAAAACTTTCAAAGATTGTTAATAGAGCGATGATAAGCTATGAATAATTTTAAGCTTGCTTTTTAAGAAATTCACCAACAGGGTACATCATTCGAGCTGTTTCTAGCGCCAAAATGTAGTTGCGTGAAATCTCACAACCACACCCTAATGATAATCTATGAAATAATCTAAGAAACCATGATGAAATACTCAAAATCTTTTATTAAATCTTAGAACAAGTACAAAGATGATGAGGGAAAACCCTAACTTGGAAAGAAAATAACTCTCTCTCTCCTAAATATCTTATCTCTTACCCAAAAGGATCTCTCCCATTTACAAAGACGCTCAGCTCCTTAAATAGGAGTTTACATAGTGGAGGACAGCTAATAAAGCCCCTAATTTCGGATCTGACGTGCGTCAATGTCGCGTATACTTTATCATTGACGCACAATTTCTTCATTTCCGCATGGTTCTTCACACTTTACTCGTGACTAGGTGACGTCATCTGGGATATGTTGTATGCGGTCATATTCGCTTGTTACCAATGGAGTTACTTTGCATACTAAGTGAATGTGCGGTATTTTGTACCCACATACAAAATGGTACTCACCGCGTGGCTCTATTCTAGAGTCGAAGCAAGTTAGCAAAATAGGATCGTGTACATACAACCAAGTCTATGTTTCCTTCATTTGGAAGCAAAGGTTATGTTTGTAATTTACTATTATAGTTGCCCAAAATGTAAAGTGTATAAAAATATAATATTTAGTATTATGTAAAAGAATGAAGTATTACTAAGTGATGATAAATATTTAGTATTAGTAAACAAAAGAGTTCAGTATCACGCGTTAAAATCCACCCACATGCGTATTTTTTCGCGTATGTATATTTGAACAGCTAAGGGCGAAGATGAGATAAAGTTGTGCGGTCGTTCGATTATGTCGCACAAGAGAGCTGGCATTGTTGGTCCAGTGCGGTATAATGCAAGTGGCAGGTCAATGGTTCAAGTCTCACCCCTTGCACTTCTTTTTGCTGCGTGGCATTTATACCTCTCCTTTTTTTTTTTGGTGCGCGGTATTTATACATTTCTTTGCTGCGCGACATTTATACATTTCAAGACATTGTCATGAAACATAGAGTAGTAGCTTCATATTTTTGTTTTTTTTAAAAAAAAAAAAAAAAAAAAAAACCCAATCATATTGCGGCAACTAACAGACGCAAGAATGGGAATGCAAATCATATAAAGGAATGTTATTCGCCACCATATGATAGACTCACTCGCACATGTTATATACATTATCATCAACGCATATGTTATATGTTATTAATAGTGCATATGTTACGTATTATCATTAACGCATACGTATATATATATTATCATCACTAGAGAAACACTTTGCTTTCGATTAATGACCAATTGCAGGATTAAGATACGCGAGAATGAAAGGAGAAAAAGATTATACATTGAAGAAAAAGAATGATACATCCAAATCCAAAAAGCTCGAGAATAACCAGTGTACAAAAAAGAAAAGAGAACATAGTACAATAAGCGGACGAAGATTTGTACAAAAATAATGAAAAAAGAAGAAGAAAAGGTCCCTAAAAAAAGCGGCTATTTAAAACCCATGTCATCTTCATCACCTTCCCGAGCCTCAGAACCGCTGTCCTCCTCATCAGTCTCTTCATATTCATCATGCTCTGTTTCACTATCGGAAATGTCAGAGCCTTCTTCATTAGAAGGAACTTCAGCAAAATTATAATTTGACAAAGGAATGCCATTATCAGTGCAGACTTTCTTAATAGCTGCATCACCAACGCGAATCGCATCCTTACTCAAGTTAGAAACAGTGACAGTCAGCTTTTTCTTAAGTTTGCAGTATTTAGAGTCACGAGGGTTAAACTTCGCCTTCAGACTTTCAATTTCCTGAAGATACTTCTTCTCAGCATCTGCGAAGAAAAATAAGGAGGTTAAAGCCGCATAAGAATATTTTCCATGGAATAGTGAAGGAATAAGAATTGTAAACAACCTTCTTTTTCAGAAAGGATAGTCTTAACCAAAGACGCATGGTCATATTCTAAACTAACATTTGTGGCTAAGCCAGTTCTAGCATTGTCAATAACCTTAGCAGCCCAATCGAACTCAGTTTCATTCTCTATAAGCAGTCGAGAATGAATTGTATTCTCTCGATTGATCAAAGCATCCCTTTCGCTTATAGCTTGGTCTCTTTCCATCTGAACGAGGAGTTAAGCCTCATGGAACTTCTTTAAAGCCTCAGCACCCTTAAGGACTGCCTTATCCTTCTCAGTAATAAGCGCGTTCTTTTTCGATTCTAAAGTTTGAATTATCTCCTTGTCTCTATGAAGACGACGTTGAAAACCATTATTTACAGATAACATGGATCTATGCTCATGCTTAAGAACCTCATTCTTCGACCTTAGTTCCTCCATACTAAGATCCTCTAAGGCATCATTGAGGAAATTATTTAAAGAGGAGTTAAGATGCTTAAGAAGAATCTCCCCATCATCAGGGAGACTAGATGCTTCATCGGATAAATTGTATATCTCTGTGAACACAAAGAATTTAAAGGGTGCAAAAACAACGCAGTTATATGAAAAAGGGGGGAACAAAGGAATACATACCAATTAGCTGATTATTCCTCTTACGAAGTTCCACAACATCATGAGAATAGGTAGAACTCTCAGCTTTGAGTCTGGTATTCTCAACCTCAAGGGAGCGAAGTTTTCTTTGAAGATCTGAAGTAACCGCGTGAGACATATGGGAATTCTGCGTCAATATGAGATGAAAGATTAGAATACAAAACGCGAAAGCATCATTAAATAAGATACGGTGGTATAGAAGCGCGAATTGGAAACTTGGGCTTATAGCAGAGGCAACTCCAAGCAAAGACTCATGACTTAGAGAGGGAGCGTCGCAAATTTTAGCAACCATCTCGCATGTATAAGTTAACGCATAATCCCCAATGGAAGACAAAGAGTCAGTGAAAATACTCGACAACTGCCCCATAGAAGATGTGGACTCGGAGTTATCAGGAAGAAGGAGAGTATAACCTTCATAACGAGAAGAAGTTGGAGATGATGCCTTCCGATTCTTGTTGGGATTCAGAGAGGTGGACTTAGAGACGGTCTTCTTACTCTTACCCTTGGAAGGAAGAGCGTCGTTATTAGAACCCTCAACGTCTCCAGCTTCAACCTACACGCATAATGAGAGATAAGAAACAGAGGCAACAATATTGTTAAAATTCAAGAAGGAGTATTTCTTACTTCATTATCACGCGTATGTGACGCATGAGACGCATTTTTATTATCCTTCTTTTTCTGCTTCACAATCTGAGATCAAAAGAAATAATGAAGGAAGCGGAAAACAATAGAAAATAAATAAATAGAAAGACCAAGGCAAAAGTAGCATATCACATCTCTCTCCTCGGTCCATACAAATTCCCGAGGTTTGTAAGCGGAAAATTTCTCAGGAGGATGGAGATCAAACCTATCAGCGCCTTTGCCAGTAATATAAGGGCCTTCAACAACAATAGGATACTCCACCCAATGAGTATCTTTTGATTTGTGAGCGGTGTTATTGGAAGAGTCATGAAAATCAACATCCCGCATGATCCTATGGTCCTCTGCGAAGCCGTCCTTCCTTATCAAGCGAATGCCCCAACGGGAAGACTCATTTTTCATGATAGCAACATCGTAGTGAAGAAAAAAGTTCTCAACCGTATATTCCGCAGGAATAATTTCCTTCTTTGCATAATTTGGATTCCTTACATCCTCTGGATAAGCAGATCCTAACCCATCCACAAGACGAGCATATTCCGTCATTATCCTGATACAGTCACCACTTAGTTGAAATATGCCACGTGAAAATCTCGCATCAGACAAAAGCTCAAAGAACAACGGAATTTAAGGATTGTATAAAGGAATAGGAAGACCTGCAGAAAGTTGGCCAAGAGAAAAAATGATTCTATCATTATCCCATTGGTCAAGCAAAAACCATTCAGGTCCGATCACAGAAGTGAGTTCAGATCCGTGAGGGACTGATAATGTGAAACCCCTACGACCAAACTCATCCTTCATCCTAGTGAATTCTTTGAGGTTTTTCCAGTCGGGTTTCAGAACCATTTTCAGAATGGGAATGTCGATAAGTGGGAGATCAATCAAAAAGATCAAGATGATCGTGATGATCAGGAGGATTCATATGATGATAAAAATTAGAGTTTAAAATTAAGAAAAGAAGGAAAGAATGGCAGTAAATAATGAATAGGAAGAGAACGCGAAGTAGAAAGTGATGAACAATCAAAGAATGAACAAGAGAAGATGATGAACAACAAAGGACGAAAGTTCCAGAGAAAAAGAAAGAAGAGAGTAAAAACAAAATAGAAGAAGGCATGTAGCAGTAAATAAAAGATTTTATCCCAACTCCCAAGATATCTCCTCCCATCAGCATTAATTAAGAATGAGCGGATAAGAAGAAGCGGTTATTAAGGACGTGTTAAATAACGAGTGGAAGAGATAACACGTGTAAGCGGTAAAGCCGAAAGTACGGAAAAATGTCGGTCGATAAGAATACGAAGAGATGAACTAGTGCGGAAAAATAAATTAGAGTTTTCTCATACCGCTCCTTCTCCAGAAGGAAAGATATGAGAAGAGGCAAAATGTGGGTACAAAATATCGCGCACTCATTTAGTATGCGAAGTAACTCCATTGGTAGCAAGCGAATATAACCGCATACAACATATCCAAGATGACGAACCAGATGACGTCACCTAGTCATGAGTAAAGTGTGAAGAACCATGCGACAATGAAGAAATCGTGCGTCAATGATAAAGTCTACGCGACATTGACACACGTCAGATCCGAAATTAGGGGCTTTATTAGCTGTCCTCCACTATGTAAACTCCTATATAAGGAGCCGAGCGTCTTTGTAAAGGAGGGGATCTTTATGGTAAAGCTGAGATAAGATATTTAAGAGAGAGAGAGTTATTTTCTTTCCAAGTTAGGGTTTTCCCTCATCATCTTTGTACTTGTTCTAAGATTTAATAAAAGATTTTGAGTGTTTCATTTTGGTTTCTTAGATTATTTAATAGATTATAATTAGGGTGTGGTTGTGAAATTTCACGCAACTACATTTTGGCGCTAGAAGGATGGGAAACGAGTAAAGGATTTATCCTACCTCTTACTTTGTTGGTTCAAGAAGAAATTTCAAGTGATGATTATCTACTGTTCGTATGTTTCTTCATCTACAAAGTTCGGGGCAAAATCAAAGCTTCAGTGGAAGATTTTCATTTTCAGGAGAAGAAGGCAAAGAAATTAAAGGAAGAGCGTTAACGAAACTAAACATAGGCGCTGCATTTTGCTTTCACAAACAAGAGCTTGAACAGTTGGTTAGGTGCGTAAAATTTGCCCAGTAGGAAGACGGATCGAATCCCACCTTACGCATAATTTTTAGGTTGACAAAGGAGAAGATAAAGTCAAATTTCAGCAGTTAGCTTTTATGACGCACAAGAGTGTATGAAGAGTTGGTTTACTTGGAATAGTACAAGTTTGGTGTCACGCGATCAATTCTCACCTCACTCATATATTTGATTTATTTTTTCCTGAACAGCAAAGGGTGAAGATAACCGCAGTCTTGTTCAATTATGCCGCACACAAGAGGTAGCACAGATGGAAAACGGGCGACAATAACGAATTTACTGTCACTCGTTCGAATCCGCCTTCATGCAATTTTTTTCTTCTTATTTTCAAGGGAAAATAAAAGAATAAAATGGCGGCATTATATTCTATTTCAAAAACAGGTGCCAGCATAGTTGGTCAAGGGCGAAAAGAACGTGTTTGATTTCGCGCGTTCATAACCGCCCACACGTATAATTTTTGCGTATTGTTGAACCGCTAAGGGCGAAAACCAGGATAAAGGTCAGTGGTCATTTAATTATTTCTCACAAGAAAGTTGGCACAATTGGTCTAGTGTGGTACAATGCATGTGGCAGGTCAAGGGTTCAAGTCTCGAACTTCTTTTTGCTGCACGGCATTTATGCATTTCAAGAAGAATGTGCGGCATTTATACATCTTCTTTTTGCTGCGCGGCATTTATGCATTTCAAGAGGGAATTACTAAAAGGAGGAGATGTCAAGGGAAGCATTATCTTGTTCAAGGGCGATATTTTCGTCCACTAAGATTCAGTGATTAGTAAAGAAGCACATATACTACATGCGATATTTCTCGCGCGAGATTGATATCAACAGCAAATCACATCAAAGCTAAGTACCACTTTCCTTGAACATTTTACTTACAACAAATATTTTTTTTTGATTTGGTTCACTACGACGCGATACAATCGCACAATTACAAAAATCGAGAAAAATCTCGCATATATCAATTATTAATATTTCTCTTGAATATTTGCTTTGCTTCAAATGATATGTTATTTCACATGGAGAGTAGTAGGGGGCTAAATAAGACCTCTTCAACAGGCTAGTAAGACCTATACAATAGGCTGCATAAGACCTCATTAGGTTCATTTCCATGGGAAGTATTTATCAAATGAGACGAAACAAGTCCTACAATAGAAATCAAAACAAACAAAAACGATTTGAACTTGCACACGAATGAAATTTTTTGATAAAAGAAATTTTGAATACTAATTTAAATTCTTATTTGCATTACATCACAACATGAGGCATAAAACACGGAGTAGTAGCTTCATCTGATTTGTTCGCAATACTTCTTATTCGCATTCAAGGACGGATACTTCTTATACTTCTTCAAGGATACTTCATACTTCAAATACTTCAATAAAAGATACTTCTTATTTACTTCGAAAAGCTTCGGAACTTTACAAAAGAATAGGGGAAAGTACATACTTTCTTTCGCATAGTTCATCAACAAAGATCAAAGGCTACTCCAACACCACGCGTCTCGCTCCAACCACACCAACACGGATTTTCCCTTAAAGATCGCTCTTCAAGCTACCTCAAGATAAAATAGGCAAAATGTAGATACAAAAAATGGTACTCACCGCGTGGCGCTATTCTAGAGTGGAAGCAAGTTAGCAAAATAGGATCACGTGCATATTATCTTAGCCAAGTTTCCTTCATTTGTAAGCAAAGGTTATAATTGTAATTTCTATTTCACAACCCTAGTATATAAAGAAAAGAGAGCAGGAGAGAGAAAGAGGACACACCTTTTTGTAAACTAGAGGCACACCATCTTCTTCCTCCATCATCTAAAACTAGATCTAGAGCTCTACAAAACTCTTCAATGGAGTCTTATGTAACACAAATCAATCATAGTGAAGAACCATGGATGTAGATCACATTGATCGAACCATGTAAAAAATCCTATTATGTACATTTTACATTTTACACTTAGTAAATTACAAACATAACCTTTAAACATTAGTAAATACCGCAAAGTATTACTTGGTAATACTTAGTAAATTACAAACATAACCTTCAAACATTAGTAAATGAAGGAAAATGAAGTATCCTATTATGTAAAAAAATATAAATGCCCCTATGTATTATGTTTAAGACATTGTCATGAAAATCCTCTATACTTATGAATGAGTGTATTATCGAGTTACAGTATAAATTCTTTGCTTTTGCTCCCACTTCAATTAGATATGTCTTTTTTCCCGCTTCTACTCCTGGTGGTTGCCCTTCTGGTGGTGGTGGTAAATGCTATTGTTGTTGTACTAGAAAAGTTTTAATCTTTTTTCGCAAATGTTCTAAGATTAAAACTTCTTAGTTTGAAAATTTATCTATATATTTCTAGAATTACTTAAATAATGTTCTTATAATACGAATAATGCAATTAAAAATTGAGTTCAGATTTACAATAATTATGGGCGTTGGAATAATATCTACCACACAAACGTTAAAACATAATAAAAAAACTAAAAATATTATATGAGATTATGTATCAATGCATGAGGTATGTAAATGTTAGTGCTGCAATCATTAGGAATGAAAAATCTTTCAATGGGAATAACGTCTACAGTTGTAAAGTCTTCACTAAACTCTCACCAACAACCGTGGACATCCCCTTGAACGAAAAATCTTCCAAGGGGCTGAACAAGCAGTTGAAAACCCTTATAACAAGTTAACAACCGATCACAAACCCTATTTGGCATTGTGTTCATTATTTGTACTGGAGGCGTTTCTTCTCCGAAAGCCTCACAAACCTTTTAATCATTTACAAATTTTCCTTAAGAAGGTCTTATTGTGGACAAGAGGATCTTTGATTTCAGAGGCCTAGAATATTATTGAGAACAACATCCCTAGGTTAGCAGAATAAGAAATCCTAATAACAGCTTTAGAGTATTACCATGATTAGAACATTCCTAGCAGCTTTAGACTATGCAACTAGCTTTCCTAAAACGAGTCGTAACCAGAATAAGAAATCCTTACTAGTTCCTGATTGCAATAGGTCGGTACAAACTCTCTTTCTCTATATATGCGTGTGCATGTGTATGGGTTATAAGTACAACTAGTTGGTCTAATAGCTGCTGCCTGTCTATCAAAAATCAGAAGTAAGTTTTTTCTCTTTTTGCAATTTATTCGTATATCAAAGAAAGATGGAAGACTTTCACGAAGATATTCAATCAAATATTCTTTCTCGCATTCCTTCTGAATCCGTCTTGAACTGCAAACTAGTGTGTAAAAGATGGCGACAACTTCTTTCTAATAGAAAAGGAAGTCTTGGTATTCTTTTCGCTTTCTCGGATCCGTGTGATATTCAACTTTACTACGCAAATTATGACGTTATTAAAAGTACCAAACATAAAACGGATTTTTACAAGAAAAGAATAATAACCAACTATAAGATCAACCTTCCTCCAATAGAATCAGATCGCGACGAACAACAAGTCATAGTTGGTTCTTGCAATGGCTTGGTTTGCTTGTCAACACCCAATAAAAGAGGAAGTTTTTACGACCCTGTCTACATCTGCAATCCTTTCACAAGTGAATACACACTTCTCCCAAGAATAAGCAGCAACGAAACTTGGGATGTACTGAGCGGATTCTGTTATCTTCCTTTCTACTAATGAGTACAAAGTTCTAAGGATCTTGTACACAAATAAGTCGTCCAATAACCCAAGTTCTACTACCAAGGGACAGGTCCAAGTGTACACTCTAGGTAGTCGTAATGGTTGGAGAAACGTAACAGAAACCAAACATTCATTCCTTTACAGCGTGGGTATCCTTGCAAATGAGTCACTTTATTGGAAGGACGAGAATAACAACAAGATTATAGCTTTTGATTTGAAGGATGAAATTTTTCGAGTGCTTCCACCACCACCATGCATCCAATCTCCGAGAAAGTTCGTTTCAAAAACAAAAGAAAAAAAGAATCCCCAAATAGATGACACAACGTTTTGGCTTACAATGCTGGGTGGGCATCTGTGTCTTGTAGATGAGTCAGACTACGATTGTATAGATATTTGGTCGTTTAGAAAGAATAAGCATCAGGCCAAGAGAAGCAGTTACGACGTGATAGAACATGACTACTACAGTGATTGGAGTTGGAGCAAAGATTTTAGCATAGATTGGGGAAAAGATGGTAGAGACGGTGATGAACAACCCTTTGCACTCACAAAGAACAATGAAATTTTGATTTGGCACGAATCTATTCTCAAACGTTATGACCTGGTAACCAAATCTTTTACTGTTATCTTGGACAGAGGGTCTCTCTCCTGGTCTACGTTCAAAGGAACTCCACACATGAATACCCTAGTTTCCTTGAAAGATGTTGGTGAGGAACCAAAGCGGGCATCTAACAAAACACCACCAATCTCAAGAAAAAGGAAGAGATCAGCTTACAGGGTGTTTGGATTGCCAATTAAAAAATTACTTTTCAAATTTTAAAAACAAAAAAGTCCCAAAATTACTATTCTAAAATGACTCCGGAAACAGTAGAGTTAGCTCTTTTTAAAGTAAGTTTTCTTTTGTTATTGACTTCCGGGATTGATTTATACTCGTTGATAAGTGAGAAAATTTTAAATAGTGAACATCCATCGTGGTAGTTATTTGTTTTTCTTTTTGAAGCCATTAAAAGTTTTATATGTTCGGCAACTGTTTTAAGATCACACTTATTAATTTAAGATATTAGAGTTATATTATTTTCATTGCAAAAGCTACTACTTACGCCTATCAAACATGGAGTGATATTTATAAACTTCCGTTCACACTCACAATATTAATAATTCTAAATAAAAGAGTTAAAGAGTTACAAAAGAGATAGAGCAATTACAAAAGAGATAGAGCAATTACTCCCTCCGTTTCTGGATATAACAATTACTTCATTTTATTTATAATTCAAAGTAAAAGAGTTAAAGAGAGATAGAGCAATTAATCCAAAAAACTGTTTATAAACAAAATATAATAGGCCAAATTGAAAAAAAATGAAAATAACATTTTTCTGGAAATGGAGGTAATATTTGGTAATTCGAATCATGCAATTAAAATTTGAGATTAGATTTACAATAATAATTATAGGCATTGGAACAATATCCACCACGAACGTTAAAAATTAATTAAAAAAAATGGAAATTATATAAGACCAAAATTGAATCAATGCATGAGGTATGTAATTGCCAGGGCTGCAAGCATTAGGAAGTACGCAATCCCTTGATCCAACGATGTCCCGTCACTAGTCGGACATTCTGCAGGAGTTGGTGAAGGAGTGATTCCATCGACTTGACTGAAATTCATAATTGCTAACAAAAGCAATCCAACTAAACTTAGAGCTTGAGATCTAGCTGATGATGAATTCATGATCTTCTGATTAGCAACTACAAATAATTGGAATACGAGGTAGAAATTTCAATTATGGAATGGGTAGAGATGAGAGAAACTGAATTTTGGAGAATGTATGAGTTGTGTTAGAGACGAAGAAAAGGAGAAGATTTGGTTCTGTATAAATACTTTTTTCAACCATTGAGTTGGACTCGAATATGTTGTTTCATGGAAATTTTCTTTTTGCTTTAGTATTACGTACGTAGCTTAAACACTTTTGACTGGGAGGATGGCTATGTGGCTGCTAATTTGACTTCAAGTATCGTTGTCGGCTGAGGAGAAAGTTCTATAGGTTTGAGTGCGTGTGCAAGTCCTTTTTGGCTTTAGGTGTCGCGGTGGACTGAGGAGAAAGTTCTAAAGTTTTGGGATCACGCCTTTCTCGGTGAAAGTTCCATCCAGGCTTCTATGTGCATGGATGACTTCACCACTCTTGACTCTTGGAAGGTCGAAAACGCGCCTCGCTGCATGCTCGTCTTTTCCAAAAGGCAGAAATGCAAATACATGACATAATTTGTAACTCAAAACGATAAGAAACCTTTCAATCATATGTAAATTATCCCAAGACTTCCAAAAAGAGATGAGCGACATATAGTTTTTGCTTCCAGTACATTTATGATCCAAAAGCTCACCGGAGCTAGGAGCAGTAGATTAGCGAATTATACCTCTTTTGAGATTATTTGAAAGAACTTGATTACACCAGGAAATTCATGTAGGTATCAAGAACTAGGATTTTCACTAGACAAAGTTGTCATGAAATTTCAGCATCAGTTTTCCTAAGAGTACTATTATTCTACTTCCTCGTAACTTATTACATCCCCAACGCCAAGGGGTATTTACAGATATACCGATGAGAAATGTAGGGGTGTGGGAGAAACCTACATGACTGAATATCCAGGACCACCTCCGCCTTCGGGAACCGTCCATTTTATGTTCTGCTTAGGATCTTTGATGTCACAGGCCTGGAAAATTATCGAGGACAACAGCACCAAGTTAAATGTCAAGTGATTGAATTTATTAAAGAACAGCAAGTAGAGAAGGGTCATAAAGGAGACTGTATGGATGACTTCAGATGCATGTAGTTGCATGTATAACCAGAAAAATGCATATAAACTTTAAAAACAATGATAACATTCTCTAGAAGTTACCTTGCAATGGAGGCAGTTTTGAGCGTTGATGTGGAGCTTTTGTTGGCCTTCCTCGTTTGGAACATACCTTGATTTGAGGGCATAAATGATAAATTTATCAACAAAAATCTAACGATATAGCACTTCCGGAATCACAATACATAAGTAAAATGGAACTTACTCGTAAACACGTGCAGGGCAGTATCTTGACTCAGGACCAGCATATTTTGGTAGGTTTACAAGTTCAGGTATGTTTTTGTCCTGTAGACGAAGATGAGCAGGCTGGTCATGTTCATGATTCGTGTTGCTCCTACACAAGCACAAAGAGAACAAAACTATAACTCAACAAAGAGAATGAAATATTTTTCCCCTCCTGAAGGAGTTTAGTGGATCACTTATTTGGCATCTTTATCTCCTCGCCTCCCTCAAAAGTGAGATGTAAATTTAATGGTTCATCTTATTGAACTGACTCACAAATTCTAATTAAGAACTCTATGTAACAGCTAGATTCACCTAGATGAATGTGTCCTGGGTAAACATTACCTGTATAGAGAAGTCGGTACATCAAAAGACACCACACCATCTGGCTTGGGGTATGCAATTGGAGTGTGTAAGTTAGCAGGCTGCAATGCAAGAGCAGACTAGTCAGTATCTGGATGCAGAAACATTAAACAAGAAAATGAAAAAAAGTTCATAGAGGAAATTCTAGAGTGAATTATGATGTGGATCTTTATAACTTGAGATAAGCGTCTATACTTCTGTTGCTTCATGATCAGGTTTGCCGTGCTTCAATGTCACAGGAGATCTTCCCTTCAGGAAATAGCTGCGAGAGGGACTTTAGCCATTAGACAAAACCCGCTAGCCATCTTTTATGAAAAAAACACTCCACAATATGAGACAACAATGTGGTGCGATCTTACTGTTCTACTGCGGATACTGCCAATCCTGGAACCAATCCATACTCGAATGCCTGCAAGAGAAGCATCATAAAGTGAAACGATGATTTTATAATCTCTGTAGTGAAACAGGTCCCAGATGGGAAGGAAGTAGAGCTCTTAAACAGAGGGGCTGCGTCAAACTTCTACGTAGAACTCCTTCTCATTAAGGGAACACTGTTATATTAAAATTTTATAGTGACATCACATTAACACTAACCGGGCGGTAATTCCGAGCTTTACGTAGTTCTTCCCAGACCCACGACTTCTTTAAGCTATCCCAATATGTTTGCATATTAGAGCCTTCATGCAATGCCCCAAAAGCAGATTCTGCAGCCAGCATTCCTGCAAGAAGTGACCTAATTTAGTAGTATTTCCAGATGATAATGCGGCGACTTGATGGTCCCACCTCCTATCAGATGGGATGACCTTAAGTTGCTGCTTTCTGTTGTTCTGTCTACTTAAGTCTTTCAAAAAGTCACAAAAAGTAGGAGGAATCATATTCTTCAGCATAATAAAAATGATGACTACCTGATTTCATCGCTGTATGCGTTCCCTTGATTTTTGGCACGTTTAGGAAGCCAGCTGAGCATCCTATAATTGCTCCTCCCGGAAACACTGGATGTGGAATAGACTGAAACTTAACTAGTATCATATCCTTAATGCATAGTTTATAGTGAAATTAAAAAGAAAAGGATACTAAAAACATATATCAAGTTAGAAATAGAGCATGCACCTGAAAACCGCCTTCATTTAATGTCCGAGCGCCATATTGGAGAACTGTTCCACCTTCCAAAAGTGGTTTGATAGCAGGATGGTGTTTGAGTTTCTACAGGAATAGTAGGGGGCGAAAAAACTTCAGATGTGGATTCATGATAATGATGATTGTCGAAATGGATGATGATAATATAAGAATTTAGATTACCTGGAACTCCTCATATGGGTTTAAGAAAGGGTTCTTATAATCCAATGCGACGACAAGGCCAAGAGAAACCTGCAAACAATACCAAGCAAGAACTCCAAAGCCTTAATTGCAAAGCAAGAATACAAATACACCCACATGCAAAAGTCGCTGAGTTCCTCGAAGACAGCTTAATTTTTGAAACTCATTACTAAAAAAGAATGAAAATTCAATAGGATCATCTTTATGTGCAAATTCTGAAAATGTGTCAGCGGAAGTATATTGTCCAGGGATAACGAAAGCCGGAGAAAACTTAAATACCTGCCTATCTTGCATGTGGTATAGGAATGATCCCCCATAAGTCTTATTATCCAGTGGCCAACCCAATGTGTGAAGAACTGTACCAGGTTTATGCTTCATTTCATCAATTTCCCATACCTGGATGTTCAAATTCAAATCATGTCATTAGTTCAAGGCTATTAATACTTGTTACAGATTGAATATCTATTGTCGGACCACTTTTAATTACACAAATAGACTTGTTTGTCACTTCCTTAACTCAGATGCATCGGCATGAAGCATTGAAATAAACATTACTTAGATTAGGTGCATGTTTTAGCACTGATAAATTCTGTAGTGAAAAGGTTACCAGCGCCGCACAAGGTTTGAAACAGAATAATCTTGATGGGACACTGTATTAACCAAGACGAGAATTGTCAAAACTACTCTGAGGGGAATTTTTTCGGGAAAAAAGAAGAAGTTATCTTCCAAAACTCCTTTCAGGGTGCAATTCTTTTGATTTTTTGCAGAAGCTTCATGCAGTATTAGCAGAAGAACAGAAGGAAAGAGACTGGACTGAAGAACATATCTCAGTTGATGGAGTATAGAATTACCTCTTTAATTCCCAAAGCGTATGTTTGGTGCTGCGCTTGAACTTTCTCTCTCAGTTTGTAATCTCTTATTATTTTCTGCTCGCAAAATGAAGAAAAGTTTGAATACTTCAGCTGTGATTTTGACCAGAAAATGAAAGAGGAAGGCACTTATAAGAGCCAATAAGCATCACTAACAGTCACATTTTTGAACAGACCTCTGATAAAGATCCTCGGCATCCTTCAGCAAGAAGCGTTATTCGTCCTGTATCATTATTTTCACATGCTCTCCATTCAGAATGAATTCGCTATTCAGCGAGAGAGATAAAAAGTAGAGGACCGATTGCCAGCTGCCAACGCGAATTATCTAAGAAAGAAGTCAAGAAAGCTTGCCTTTCAATTCCACACCACGCTGAAAGTTTTCCTTCTTTAAGCCATCTTTAGCAATCCCCATATCATTAGTTCCAATGCCAATAACATTCCCACTTGCATCATATAAAATCTGCCCAGCTACCGAACTTAAAAATAGAGCTCAATTTGAATAATGTAAACCTGGATTACTTCATGCCAACCAATAATAAAGTACCTCACTAGCTGCAAAGCCCGGGTATATTTCAACTCCCAACTCTTCAGCTTTGCTTCCCATCCAACGTACTAACTGACTCAAACTACATCACAAAGTCAAAAACTGTAAAATAAAAAAAAAACTCACTAACACAGCCTAGTGGTGCAATACAGATTATAACAAAAAGTCACAGATATTGCACTAGCACAATGTAATGTAAAGAGGGTGATTCTAATCCCATATATACAAACAATGGTGCAGATACCAAATTCTGATACAACTTTTCTTCATATCAAAACCAAATAACAACAACTACCTTATGACGTAGTTCCCTTTGTTGTCAAAAGGCGAAGGAAGTGAAAATGCATGTTTCTTTGTAAGTAACAAAAACTTGTCCGAAGTCACCGGAACAGTAATTGGGGCCTGCAAATTATGCAAAGAAAATAATAATAATAAATTAAAGAAGAAAAAAAATACAAGCATCAAAACCATCAATGCCATTACATTAGCAAGACTATTTCAAAGCCAATTCAGTACACAAAGCACACCTGGACCATTGTAGGACTAGAAGTTTTATTGGTCAATTTAAAGGAGCAAAGGGATATGCAGGAATGAGAGTAGATGAGGAGCAGGCAGAAGCTTTGGCCTTACTAGAAGCAATCAAATGGGCAGTTTCGCAGAACATCGAGAAATTGCACTTGGAAGGAGACAGTAAGAATGAGGTGGATACCTTGAGTGGCTCATGGAGTAGCATCAAATGGACAACATGTCTGAGTAGAAGAGAAGCCAACTCTCCAGCTGACACAATGGCAAAACTTGCCAGAAGTGAACAGCTTAATAATGTTTTATTTCTGCAACCTCCTGAATGGTTGTCAAGTGAACTGGAAAATGATTCCGAGATCGTAGTAGTCTAACTCTATCAATGAAATCTTCTTTCTTATCAAACAAAAAAACCATCACTCATGCATGTCCTACCACAAATATAAACTTGACCCTATAAACATGACTTATACCATCAATTTCTTATTGTTAGGAAATGTCACCAAGATCAGTGGCTAGGAGCCAGGACTGAAGCTGAGGGTTCAATGGGGGGCAGTTCCCCCTCACCCTCTGGCCTTTGAACAGCATTTTATAGAGATCCTAGGATCAGTGATTGCAATTTGAACTGAGGATTAATCATGTACTTCACCTAAGAGTCATGAAAAAAAAAAAAAAACCCTCAAAGTCTAGGGGGTTTAGCAAAAATAGGCATACATAAGCTTCGTGAGCTAGTTTCCCACTACGGGCAGTTGCCCCCACTGGCCATTGAACACCATTTTATACAGATCCTAGGATCATTGATTGTAATTTCATAAAAGATTCATAAATAATTGAAAAGTAAATGAAGAGTACTAGCCGAAGAACAAACACTGACATACCTGTTGTTGTTTCCATTGTGGGATTAGTTCATCAAGTGCTCTAGGTTCAAAAACATTCCCAGATAAGATATGTGCACCAACTTCAGCTCCTTTCTCAACAACACAAACTGATAAATCAACATCTTTTTCAATACACATTTGTTTGAACCTAATTGCAGCTGATAATCCAGCTGGTCCTGCTCCTACTATAACCACATCATAGTTTATTGATTCTCTATTTGATTCTTCACTGCTGTAATTTCTTAACCCTCCACATAAAAATTTAACCCCAAAACCCACAGAATAAGTTGTGGGTTCTGTTATTGGAGTGGAGAATTTGAGTAGATTTGAGACATTTTTGATTGATTTCGAGGAAATTGAGAGAAATCTTTGCATGATTTGAGAGAAGTGAAGAAGTTCTTGGTTTCTCAGGTGGAGAGGGAAATGAGTCTTAAGTATTGTGCAGTTGAGTCAATGTAAATTTTATTGGCTAATGAAAAGCGAACACGAAGTGTGGCTTAGCATTTTGTTGATATTATGTCATACAACGAAGATTCTGGCGGATGAGATTTGCAGATTACGTGCACGTACCGAACTCAGTTTTGTTCGTACCTATCCAAATCATTTTATCGACCACGTTTGTCAAGATTTAAGGAAGACTCAACGGAACTTTTTCGGTCAAAGCTGCATTGCTTAAACTTTTCGGGTTTGTTTTCTGACGAGGCGTCGTCTGGATCTGAATCGGCCCTAACTCGATGTCAGACTTTTTTTTTTTTTTTTTGTCTGAGTCAAATCTGACTTGCTAGTTGATTAAAATGCCCTAATTTATGGGAACTGTTATAGGGCCTATGGTCCATGGATGTGCGGTTCATCAGATGACTATGTTTTATCTTACATGTATATAAAGAACATTATGTGTATGTAATAGTTGATGCCTCTTTATCAATAAGAAGTTCTTCTCCTTCTCTAATTGTTACTCCAACACGTTATCATGCACGAAGCTATACCGCAGAGCGAGATTGGATCGGTTGATTTTTTATTTTTATTTTCCAAGGATGCGTTACCAGGTATTTCTTTTAAACAAAGAAATTTCGTTTCATAGTATATATATTAGGGTTCCACGAAAGCATGATTATCAAACGTACATATTTCACCATTAGATTTTCATGAAAATTTAGTATGTTCTACCCAATTAGTCGTTATTTACTATGTTAAAATTTCGATCAAGTCGGAATATGATGCAATCTCCAAATTATAATTTTAGTAGAACTGTCTTCGTTCAGAAAACCCTAATTATAACAGCGTCGAAAAACCTAGGTTTCGTAGAATTTTAACCATTGGATTATTCTGTAATTTTTATATGTGGTATATGTTATTCTCATGGAGATACTTTATAAATTTCATAAAGATCCAACCATGGAAAGTACTCTAAAGTACGTGATATTTCCTGCCGTGTCCACAGAAATGTGAATCGGAACAGTCATACGGCATCATAAATATCTTTTTATCGAGCCATTGGATGTCTTTGAAATTTTAATATGTTCGTCGAAACATTGTGATGAATATACTGTTCAAATGTAATCATGATCAAACGATGAGGTATTTTTATGTCGATCAGAACAGTTGAAAGAAGAATTTTGTCAATTTTTAGGGTTAACGATATGTTTTGGGCTCATATGCTAATAGTTTCAAACTTATTATCGATGGGCCTGAATATTTCATATATAATGAACCATATATGTTTATATTCATTAACCATGACCTTGTCAACCCAATGGACCGGGTCTTGACCAGACTTTGACTAAACCAATTCGGCTCTAATTTGACCTTTTGAACTCAGAAGTACTTGAGCACCATTAAAGAGTCTATGATGTGGAAGTTTGTGTGCACAAGTACAATACTTTCGTCATAAAAATCTTCAACTTGTAAAGATACACCTTTCAAAGAGGAAGCCATACCTTCAACATTTCCAAGGCGACATATTAACTTAAGACGATGTAATGCTTTGAAGGAAGTTTGTCAAAACATTCATTTTCCCCCAAACTTGAATGTTCAGTGGGATGTAATCCACTTGTTAGACTATAATGAGTCAAAAACTTTGACAATGATATGTTGTAATTAAAAGTACACCTCGCGTTTTGTGGAAAGATACTCACAAAAGTTTCCATGAGTCAGAGATGTAATTCTTGCTCCAGTAGTATGATACAAAGTAAATGTATCTACCTATAATGGGACAGAGATGTAATTCTGACTCATACCAAAGAGTTCCAAATCTTGGTATAAGCATTTTACTGAGATTGATACAAGCGTTGTAATGCAAGTATCATATATTAGTAGTCAACTACAAGATATATAGAGAGTTTAAATGACAACAAACTCATTATATGTTAAAAGAAGGTCATACCCCCAATTGTCAACTTCAGTGGCAATAAGAAACTTGCCAAATTAATACACTTACATTTTGATAAGCTTATTAATTATCTTTATTCAACTGTATGGTAGTTTAATAAACATTTATTTAAAAAAAAAAAAAGCTAAAATAAAGAACTTTTTTTGCGAAGAACTGAATTCATTGCCTGTACTTATGGAATGAAAAGTATATCATATCCATGAGACTGAAATACTCTAAAGCACTTGATATACTAAAAAGTACTTGAGTTAAAAGAATCATTCGTACATTATGATGAAAAGTATATCATCTTCATGAACTGTAACACTCTAAAGTAAATGAGATAAATTTTCTTTTGTTACGTAATAAGGACACACCACTTATTACACGAAGCTCTTAAGGAAATATATTAAATTGCTTGTTGTATTGATACCATGTGATGATTGGATCATTCCATGTAATAGCCGAGCGAAGAAATGCTCAATCTTTGTTGCCTAATTGGTATAAAGATTAAAAGTTACATGAGCTCTGTAAGAACTAAGAGCTAATCATACTTTGTCAAGTTCTTACGAAATCTGTGCGAACGGTTATCGTAAAAAAATTCATTGTGAGAATGGGATTGCATCTATAAATTGCCTCTAATGAATGTGAAAGGAATCACATTTTAGAGAAAATAATGAGTCAATTTGGTGAACTGTAAATCACTAGTATTTGGATTATGAAATCCATATTGACCCCGACAATGAAATGTTGGAATTGATTTATACAGACTTTGACATGACCATAAAGGCACTTTGGTTGTGGCATGATGTTTTGTTTTGAAAGGACTCACACAAACATCACTTTATTTGTCGGGACGATACAATGGAAAAAATATTGACATAATGCGAAGTGCCGCATATCTCGTAATAAGTGTTTCCTAATGTACTAGATGCACCACCCTCTTCCCATTAATCTTTTAAAGTAAGAAAGCATATTTACAACGTCAAACAGGATTGAGACCATCCTAAGATGCAAATGGTAGACAACCCATTTTTACAAATAAACCAAAGTGATTTTTAGAAACATATCCATGCAGAATGCGGATCATTAAAGTACTTATATCTCTGGTGGATGTTTTGACACTTTGGACTAGTTATAGTTCCAAAAAAGTTTTGCGTTTGGAAAACTACTAGCGTATATTATACATGTAAGGGCTCACCACCCCCTGTAAATGCTAGAGAGTGCATCAAAAGGACTTGATGAATATTTCATGTTTAATAGGATTAACATAGAGTATCGTATACCCAATGGTCTCGCAAAGGCTACCATCAAAGGTTACAGATGGTGTCTAAGGAATAGGTTATGCGTACAAACCTACCTTTTATTGCTTTGGGGATATGAAATATTAAACACACTTTTACTTAAATTCGTTTTAGAACCCAATATTAGTCAACCTTCTCTGCGTACCAGTTGGTAACTGGATATAAGCCTGACATTCGTATTCTTACGCATTTTTGGTTGCACTATATATGTGCCATTACGAGTCCACAACGTACTATGATGGGTCATGAAAACGATTAAGTAGTTATGTTGGATATTTACTCCCAACAATTATCCGCGTTTTAAAACCTTTGGCAGGAGATCTCTTACCGCCAGATTTGCGGGTTTTCATTTTAATGAGACAGTCTTCCCGTCGTTAGGGGGAGATAGGAAAAAGTGTTTTCTAAGGGAACGAAAGGAATTGTCGTGGTGTGTTCCCACTGTGTCTCATATTGATTATTGTATTCTACAAATGTAAATGTGAAGTGACAAATAATAATCGATTTTCAGAATGTACACTGGTGTCGCTAAAGTGATGAGATCACACATACCAGCTGCAAACCTACCTGCAAGGTTACGAATCATCAATAAGGGATATACACCATATACTTAGGTGCTGCAACTACACTTAGTGGAAGTGTGGTTGAGGCCGTGGCTCCATATAGGAAGATGGAGAGACCACTAGGTTCGATCAATGATCACCTAGAAATGAAGTATATGAGTAAGGCACAACCTAATTTGTATCATTAATGAAATCATCTCATTTGATTGTCTCTGACTATGTCCATGAATCAAACTGGAGGACGCTCCGAAGTTTAATGATTCCAGAGAATAATGAAATCCTAAAGGATTATAAGAACACACACGAGTCAATGGAAAGATCGTGCGAGCATATTAATGATTATTTTTATATATAGTTGCTCAAGGAAATAGAGCAGTATGAGATCGAACCATGCTTTTTATTATTTAATGTCAACAAAGAGCATATTTTTCCTACACAATCCAGGTAGAACTTGGTTCTTTGACAAATATATAGGTATTTGGTGTGGTAGTGCTAACCAACCAAGTGTAAAGCCTATGGGACATAAATGATTATTTGTCATAAAGCACAGTGGGAAGAATGAAGTCTCAAAGTATCAAGACTCGCCTTGTGGCGCGAGGTTTCTCACAAAGCCCTGGAATTGTCCTCCAGTAATGAACGTTATAGCGTTCCGCTACTTAGTTAGCTTGGTAATTTCAAAAGGACTTGAAATGCAGCATATGTATATGGTTGTTACGTATCTCTGAAAGAATCAAGAAATAATAGATATTTACAAAAGTACTTGGTAGCCTTTTGTTTCCCAAATAAAGTGACTCTAAACCACAGAGTGAGTTTACAGTTAGATAGAATGCTCACTTATAGATTAAAGTAATCAGGCGGATGTGGTATACCCGTCTAAGTGGCTATTTGATTTGGAGGGGATAGACAAGTAAGTTATTTTTCCTTGCGTATTCACAAGAAAGTTCTTGATTTTGAATTGTACCTATATATGTCGATGGTACAGACATGATGGGTACTCTTGATGTAATAAGAGACCTTAAAAGCTATTTGAAATCCGAATTTGAGATGAAAAATCTGGGGAAAGCTCGACCGAATACTGAGCTTGTGGTATATTATTCCACCAGTTTGTGTAGGTCTAAAGTTGTCAGGCAATTTAACAAAGACATGCATCCTAATAGCACTCCCATGATTAGTTGAAGTACAAAATAAGTAAATGACCATTTCGTATAAAGAAAGATGACGAAGATGTGTTGGGATATGAAATTCCCTTATCTAATTGCAATAGACGCATTGTTGTACTTAACATAATGTACTCGACCAAATGTTACATCCTCCGTGAACTTGTTAGCTAGATATAGCTCAGCGCCAATGCATTGTCATTGGAATGGTATAATGAACGTCATCATATACTTAAAAGTAACCACTGACATGAGTTTGTTTTATCCCTGCAAATACATAAAAAAGGAATGCTAAAGGAACTGCAATCCAAAGGTTGTTGATTATGAAGGAAAAATAATATCTTATCCAACGAAAATAATCAGGGGGAGATATGGTAGACTATTTTCTAAGTCATTACAGATATTCATTTTCGAAAAGTACATGACTAAAGGAACTGTCTAGAACAACTCTTAAAGTAATCAGGGGAAGGTGCCGACATCAGAGGGAGGATCCAAGGATATGATGTCAACATATTTTACTTCGAAATCAAAGCTGTGTTGTACTCTTTTTCCCTTCGATCGAGAATAGTTTTTCCCAAAGGATTTTGTTACTCGACAAGGTTTTTAGCGAGACAACACAAAAAACATCAAGTATGTTGAATGTTGAAGACATAAAGATCGTGTTGATATTACTGAAAATATCTGAATCAAAGAAATGAAACGCGATATTCTATTAAGCAACGTAACTTCCAGAATCAACAGCATGTTCTTATAAACATTCAAGTCACCAAAGTAAAGTGTGATAAACTCCTTTTGACCGCATTAGACTAATGAAAATTGTATGACATCAGGGGGAGCATCTAATGGTGTGTTGAACTATTTTCCTTCATCGAGGTTACTTTTTCCCATAGGGTTTTGTTACTCGGCAAGGTTTTTAATGAGACAACAACAAACACCGGGAATGTAATTTCCCAACTAAGGTTATTTTCTTTCCCACGAGGATTTTCTTCCTTTAGAGTTGTGAAGCAACTAGTCAACTTCAACGGAGCAAAGTGATCATCTGCAACGGATCACCTTTACTTGCATCTGTCACGTTGTACTCTTTTCCCTCCGTCAAGGTTTTATCCCACTGGGTTTTCCTTGTCAAGGTTTTAGTGAGACAACATATTGGAGTCCAACTATGTTCTAAGTTTGCTTAATATTGTACTTTTCTTTAGTTCATGTTTTGTCCCTCTGGGTTTTCCTGACGAAGTTTTAACGAGGCAATTAACTTAGACTCGTCGATCTTTGAAGATCGTATTGCATGTGATTAACTACATGTAAAGTACAGTACAACATGTGAAGAGATGTACCAAGGTTTTATCCCACTGGGTTTTTCCTTGTCAAAGTTTTAGTAAGGCAATTGATTTCGGCCAAGTCATCAAGGAGACAACGACATTTGAAGAACTACATTCGAAGCACTACATCTGAAGCACTACATCTGGAGTTCCATTGTTGAACCGCACAAGGGGGAGTGTTATAGGGCCTATGGCCCATTGATGTGCGGTCCATTAGATGACTAGGTTTCACCTTACATGTATATAAAGAACATTATGTATATATTAGATGATGCCTCTTTATCAATAAGAAGTTCTTCTCCTTCTCTAATTGTTACTCCAACAGGAACAAGTTAATGACTCACATATTTTTGAGTGAGCTGAGTCAGATCTAATTCAAATAACAAAAACATTGAATCAAATTCATATGAGTCAAGTGATTTTGTCCAATCCAAAAATAAAATAAAAAACATGATGTAACTGAATGATCATGTCATAATAACATGAAAAATATTAGTCGCACGTTGCTATAGTAGTATTTATTTATCAAAATGAATCACAACTAAACATCGGACGGAAAAAAAAAGATTAATTATCACGATGCTAGATCAAAAGATGTCTAATAATGGTTTCAGTTGTTGGTTTGCAAATGATGTCGGTACACCGAAAAATGCTCATGAGAAAATTTGTCCCCCAAATTGATATTCTTTGAAAAAGTGTGCACTGTACATAAACAAATTCTTTAGAGGCGCAAAAACTGCATGCCCCTAAGACCATGCATGTAGTTTGTTTTGTTTTTTTTATCATCTTTGATCCACCTGTTGTTCTATAAAGCCATTTTTAAAACTTGTATCACAATTGCATAAACGGTTTGGTGGTTGAAATCCTAGGCCAAAACACTATGTAGCTTAGATGTTGAAGTGCGAACAGCCAGAGCCTATTATAGTTAGCTTGTTTGAAAGAAATGGTGTTGTTCTCCTAACAGGTTAGTGGATTGCACACAGCCGCAGTCAAGAATTATTAACAATAAGAGTTTACTTTTTAGTTTTGCCCACAAAACATATAGAGACTATGATTTTTTTTAGTCTTAAGGTGCTCAATTTTTTATTTTTTTTATTGATACAATTTATTATTGATACAATTTATTATTGGGTAAGATATCAGTAACGAGTTTAAGCGTCTGCATTTTAGGTAGCTCATGTTGATATTGAAGCTTTTGTCCATATATTTCAGCCTTAAATATTTTTTTTGTGAAAGATTTTAATGAAAGAGTTTTTTATTAAGCTTTTCTCATCAAAGGAAACAATAACAGACAGGCTCTGTATATATGCAGAGATGTTTCAAACAGAGAGAACATGCTGTCAAAATACAGTTATAGGACTCGTGCGTTAGAAACACTTACAGGACTTGATGTACACGAGACTCACACGGACACTAATATTCATTCATTGTTACAGTCCACCTCAAGCTCATATTGGTACAAACAGAGAAGCTTGCCAAACAAAGATAGACAGAATGAACCAAGCCTTTAGTAAACAAATCTACCAGCTGATGTGCAGAATCTACATACCTTACCTGCAAGAATCCAGAACTAAGCAATTCTCTAATGAAATGATAGTCAATTTCAACATGCTTAGCACTAGAATGAAAAACTGGATTTATAGCTAGACCGTTGACAAAAATATTATCACACAGAAGATTGAAAGGAGTATTGAAAGAAACATCTAACTTTTTCAATTAGAAAGATATCTAGACTACTACTGCTGCAGCAATATATAGCTAATGACTTATACTCTGATTCTGCTAATGATTTTGCTATTGTGGGTTGTTTCTTTAAAGACCAAGACACTAAAGAAGGACCTAAAAACACACACACGCCTGATGTGGATCTTCTAGTGTCAGGACCACCTGCCCAATCAGAATTAAAGTATGCAGTAATAAAAGAAGTATATATCACCTGCATAAAGCAAAACTCCAGACCTAAGTGTACCTTTCAAGTATCTCAAGATGCGTTTAACCAATAGGAGATGCTCATCTGTAGGAGATTGCATGAACTAAGAGACATAGTTTACACTGTAACAAACATCTGGCCTTGTCATTGTAATGTACAGTAATCCTCCCACCAAACTTCTGTACATTGTTGCATCCTCCAATGGAACACCAGTAGTGCTGGATAATCTTGGACCTTTTATAACTGGTGTTTTATATGGTTTGCAGTTGAGCAAATCATATTTTTATAACATTTCAAGAGTATATTTCTTCCGAGTCAGTAAGAGGTGCAGAGAATTGTCTTGAAAAGTTGTTTCTATGCCCAAAAAATAATGAAGAGCTCCAAGATCCTTGACTTGATAAATCTTCATAAGATAAGAAATGATCTCTTCACTGAAATTAAGAAGAACAAGCCAGAATGATGTCATCCACATATAGAAAAAGCACCTCCATGGTATTACCATATTGGTAAATAAACATTGAATTATAACATGTTGATTTGAAGAATCCAAAATCAATCAGAGACCCACAAAACCTCAAAAACCAAGCCCTTGGTGTCTGTTTGAGTCCATATAAGCTTATTTTAAGCTTACATACATAGTCTGGGTGATCAACATCTTAAAAACCTTTAGGATGTACCCTATATACATCTTCTTCAAGAAATCCATGTAAAAAAGCATTACTAATATCTAACTGCTTGATAGACCAATTTCTTGAAAGTGCAAGTGTTGAAACAACTTTTATTGTTGTAGCTTTTACTACAGGACTAAAAGTCTCAGAAAAATATACACCATCTAGTTGATTATATCCTTTAGCTACAAGTATGGCTATGTATATCTCTATTGAACCATCAACCTTCAATTTTACTTTATACACCCACTTATTTCCCAAAATATTGTAACTTTGATCATTTGGCACCAAATCCAAGGTACCATTCAGTTTTAAAGATCTATTCTCATTCTTCATTGCAACTTGCCATTTTGGATCCTTTGCAGCTGTCTTATAAGACTTAGGTTCAGTTAGTGTAGCAATTGTAGCAGCAGAAACATAATGTAAAGGATATCTAACAATGTTGTGAGAAACAAATTCTGATGGTAGTTGTTTTTCTTTTGAGATACCAGTTCATGATTTTGTATTCATTGGAGATACAACAGTAGTAGAAGTATCAACTGAAGCAGTAGGTGTGATAGTAGAAGAAATATCACTTGAAAAAGAAGTAGATATGACAGAGATATCCTCAGGTGATAGTGGTTTGAGAAGAATTCTCATTAAAAGGGAAACAAGTTTCATCAAAGTTCATATGAACTGATATATAAGTTTTCTTAGTTTGTAAATCATAACACTTATATGCCTTATGAATTGGACTATACCCTAGAAATACACATTTTGCACTCTTAGGACTTAGTTTATCTGCTATATATGGCTCTAAATTTGGATAACAACAATAACCAAAAACTCTAAAAAATGTGTAACTGGTGGATCAGCATTTCCATCTACGAACTCAAATAAATCAGTAGTAATTAGAATAGATTCAAATTGATTTTTCCAAATCAGATAATTTGAACCATCTTCTTTGAGTTTGACAGAGACAAAATTAGTGATATTTTGGAACGGTAAAGCAGAGGTATGGGAAGCCATATCTTGTCATTGATCAAGATTTGTAGAGAAGATCAAAGAATTGAAAGAATTATATGATTTGAAAGAAAAAAATTCTTGATTATATATCAAGAGAATTTCAAGAAATGAGATCGAAACAATATTGAAGAAGTAATAAAAGATGAATAAAGTTTCATATCTAGAATTATCGGATGAAGGATAGTAGAGATTTTAAGAATTTGTAGTAATGAATCTTAGAAATATTAAGAGATCGTAGAAATATGCAGCGAAATTTGTTGTTGGATCGAAAAGAGATGAAGAATCAAGATCTTCGTGAGAAGACCGATACCATGAAAGATTTTAATGAAAGAGTTTTTATTAAGCTTTTTTTCATCAAAAGAAACAATAACAAACATGTTCTGTATGGTTTTCCCTATTTCCAATCCATACTTTTCCTGTTTCCCATCCACATAAAATCCCATCCCCAATAATCCGAGTCTTGTTAATAGGAGGAAAAAAACGGATTCGAGGAGGGAAAAAAAATTAACATGTCCCGGTCAATGTCTGGTTAATGTCAAAATACGGATAATTTTTTTATTTTCTCAGAAATTTCAAATTTATCCTTACTATCATCCCCGCTTTCGTACCTGCTTAGCTGCATCCACAAAAACTAACACCAATGTTTATTAAATATGATTCAAAGTTTCGCTTTTTGATTTGGTGATTTGTTAGTACATATTATTTAGTTTTGAGAATAAGCAAGGTTTCTTTTCATAACTTTTTAGCCTCTTTACATACCCATTTAACACCGGAGAAACAATACACAGGTTGATTAAACCTTCTTCCATTAAAACATTCCAGATGCACCATTTTCAATCAAAAAATTTGACCTAAATTGTACATATTTTTTTGCCCCCTTCGTTGAGTTCAATCGTTAATTTTTCCAAGCATAGGATGGAAACTTACGAGGAAATGTGATTTGCTACCAAAATAAAAAATATCATGTTTCTGTAACTTACTTTTTCTTTTTTTATCTTGTTTTTTTTTTCTTTTCTGTAACTTACGGTGTCACAAGAAGGATTGAGATCATTAGAAAATTAGGGTTTATAACAAGGGTTTAATTAATTAGGTTACTTTGGTCATCAGGGAGAAAGGGATATTATAGACTTTTTAGCACTATATAAAATAGTCAATCCATCCTCTAAATTCTTAATTCCCTCCCCTTAATCCTTTCCCCCTCGAATCCATTCTTTCCCTCCTATTAAATACTATGTACCACTCATATAAATTTTTATTTATCCTAAATACCATCTCTTGACTTTTTATTTACACCCGATAATAAAAACACCCACAACCAAACAAATTTTTTACATAACTTATATTATTCTCCATCTCCATCACAGCCAGCTACATCTTTTTCCTCACCTCCATAATAATCAAATTACCCAACACGATGAAGTTAGGGGCAATGGGAACAACATGGCTCCGTCCCACAAAAGCCACCAATGGCATCAAGGACTTTGTGAGAAGCTATGCAAGCTCATGATTAAGAGAATACCAAACAAAAAGTCTGCAACTTGGATTCGTTGACTTTTAGGGATCTGTACACCCTCATGATCAAGTAAATTCATAAAAGGATATCAATTATATACATCTAAGTTACATAGAAACGATTATAAAACTATCTATGTCTTTAGGGTTATGTAATTCTTGGATTGCACGTAATTAAGATCGGAAGGAATAGATGTATTATCATTAGAAATCTAGGGTTTCTCATTCAGAATGGTTTTCTAGTTTATTTTTATTTTTTTAATCGGTAAAGAAGAAGAAGACAGGTAAATATGTTAATAGTCATGGTTAAAATTAATTTGATTTTTTTAGGTGGTAAATAGGAAAAATCAAAATTGAAAAGTAAAGTGATTTTTGAAATTACGAGAGGGATGGGAAACACGAAAAATGGGATGTGAAATAGGGAAAACCTTTTGTATATATTTATGTAGAGATGTTTTAGACAAAGAGAACATGCTGTCAAAATACAATTATAGGACATGTGTTAGACACTAATATTCATTCATTCTTAAAAAAAAAAAAAAAAAAAAAAAATAAAAAAAAAAATAAAAAAAAAATCACTTACAAATAGAACATGGCCAAATTTTCATATATTTCAGCCTTATTACTTTTGTTGGTTTGATGAACATAAAAAAAAACAAAAACAGAAAGAACTACAATTACAAATACAACATGGCCAAACTTTCAATCTAATAATCTCCAATGATCTAAACAGGAACTCTAAAATAGAAAACTTATTTGACTAATCTTTGCCTTCATGAGCCCACAATGGATTCTTCATTACGTTAGTAAACTCTTGTTTCTCTGACAAATCAATGTCATCTCCAACCTTAGCAGTCCACTTGAATTCCTTGATAGAATTAGCAACAAAGTACTCAAGATGAAGCATTGCCAAACCATAAGCAGGGCACATTCTTCTACCAGCTCCAAATGGTATCATCTTAACCTCTTTATTCCCCGTTACATCTGCTAATTCTTCTTTCACACTACCATTTTCATTCAAAAATCTCTCAGGTTTAAACATCATCGGATCTTCCCATACTTTTGGATCTCGTCCAATTTCTGCTATCATGACATTCACTGTAGCTTCTTTTGGTATTTCATATCCATCTAACACTACATCCTGCGTAACTGCATGAGGTAGAACAAAATGGCCTGGTGGATGTCTTCTTAGTCCCTCCAGAATTACAGCTCTCAGATATGGCAGTTTCTTTAAGTCTTCTTCTTGTATCTCACCATCATTATTAGAATCTTCTGATCTTGATTGCTCATGATTTTTGATTTCATCAAATAATTTTGATTGAATCTCTTGATATTTCACTAGATTAGCCATAACCCATTGTAAAGTTGTTGATGTAGTATCAGTACCTCCATTTAAAAACTCAGAACATAAACTAACCATTTCATTTTCAGTTAATTTTCTTTTTCCACCTTCTACATCTGGTAATTCAAGATTCAATAATGAATCAACATAACATAACCCTAAAGATTTCTCATCATGATTTTCTTCACTAGTTTTCCTCATCTGTTCTTATTTTCTTGATCTAATTAAAGGAACTAGTACCTTTTTTTGATCACTTCTCAACTCATAAAACTCATCCCATTTTTCCTTGAAAACTATTTTACTTGATCTTGGAAAAAAAATTAAGAATCTGAAATCTACTAAACCGCAATAATAAATTTCTCTGAACAGATTCAATTTCTCTAACCTTTTTCTCGTCGAGTCTTTCACCAAAACACATAAAAACAAGTAAACAAAACATACCAAACTGAAAATGATGAACAACAAGAACAGAGTTTTCCCCTGATTCTGATTCTTTATTTATACTTTCCTTGATTATATTCAAAACCCGTTTTCGAGCAGGTGAAAATGATTTGATCTTTGATGGATGAAGAATCTGAAGAGTAAGATTTCTTCTCAGTAATCTCCATAAAGGCCCATAAGAATCTCCATTAATATTATGTTGATCACTTGATAGAATCTTGGATATTGCTGGTGCCGGGGGACGATCAGCAAATATTGCTCCTTTTTGAATCAAAGCTTGATGAGCTAAACCTGAACTTGTAATGAAAATTGATTTACTATGACCAATTGATAGAGTTAGGATTGGTCCATATTTTCTTTTGAGATTTCTAAGAGTTGGTTCTAAATCTGCAGATGATTTTCTAAGCCATTTGAAACTTGTTAGGATTGGGATTGAAACAGGACCAGGTGGATTTTTTTTACTAGGAGTTCGATGAAAAAGATTGAATAGAGCTTTTAGTGTTGCACAAAAGGAGAGTGTAATTATGATTATGAACCAAATAGATTCCATTGGATATGGGGAATATGTGAGATAGTCTCAGGAGTGTGTATTTATTGTATAAAGGATTCTGACTGAAACATGATCTTTCTTGATTCTGATAAGATTGATAGCCATGGGAGGGTGATGGACTGATGATACTTCATCTTTGGGTTGGTGGTGTGGATCTCAAAATTCTTTATTAACTAGAGTACAACTTTTCAACCCGACACCTAGCTCGGCAAACATTTTCTAATGTGATGGTTGTGCAAGGCGATCATAAAAAGATTCTATTGATGTTCTCGAGGTTTTGTTAAACTAGTAAAAAAGATGGCCAATCATTCTTAATGCATCTATCAGTTTGTCCATCTTCAACCGTTCATTTTAAACAATTATGGGCAATGGGTCTTCATTCAGGTGGGACCGACCATCCCAGAAAGTTTATCCATTTCTCCGAATAGGCTGGAAGGAAGTGGTAAACCCTATTTTCTTCCGAAAAAAATCCGGACAGGAAGCCAACATCACTCCAGTACGCATCAAAGGTCGAGATCTCCACAAGTTTCCCATAGACTGTTAAGGACCTACACAACGCCTATAGCCATCTTCGTATTGAAAGCACGCCAATCCTTGCAACAATCGGCGGTGGTAAAACAGCTTTTAAAGCGATAGCCACATGCTGCGTTAACTGAATGAAAGAAAACTGAAATAATCATTGGCAACACAAATAAAAAATTAGTTGGTGATATGAAATACTGCATAGTTCCCTACTATATATATGTATATATATAGAGAGAGAGTTTGGAACCTTGGTTGCTCTTAACATTTTCACTTGAATTTGAATTTGAGGCGTATTATTCATAATTTTGTGGATGGTTACTTCTTCTTCTTCTTTTGTGGACCAATCAAAAATAGTTCCCAGAGTGGCAAACTTTAGTTTTATGGAAGGGGTTTGAAGAACAAACCTCTTTCCCGGCCTGGAGATAGGATAAGGAGCGGATAAGGAAGATATATCTTTAATACTCTTTTCCTCACCAAGTTCCCTACTTGCATGGCACATGATGTTAACAGTTTTATTCTTTATGATGGGAGGAGTAATATGATATATTAAGAAATTGGGTTAACTACAATATGTGTAATTCAGGACGGTGTCCCAAATTTATACGGTGGAATACATCCGATCTTAGTGATTCTTGCAAGGCTGATACATTTTTACGAGCTTCTTTAGCGAGTATATTGACAGTGCCCGTTGTTAGATCGACTGTTCGAGCCTTCGAGGTATGTAAGAGAAATGGGCTTGGGGTAATTCGTCAAGTGTTTCTCTGCATTGCTGGATGGTGGTTTCCACTGCCGCATACAGGCTTGATACTGTAAATTCTGGACATAATGATACTATAAAAAAGGGATCTTTACGGAAAAGTCTGCTTATTCTTGGTTTGCAAAGGAGCGGGATTTGGAGACGAAGAACCTAAGTATTTGGTCGAGGTCTTGGCCACATAAAGTTGGTTTCTTCTTACGGCGGGTATACCACAGACAAATAGCTACTCAAGATGTTCTTTACAAAAAAGGAAAACTGCTGGTCAATGGTTGTATTTTGTGTCGCAAAGGTGGCGAATCATACAGGCGACATCATATCGGAAAATATAGATTTGTTTTTCTGATTTCATACTGTATATACTCGGTGTGGATTTTTAATATGATCCTGTAATAATTAGAGTGCGAAATGAGTTGTAACCAAATCTTGCCAACTCTGTGGAGCTTATCTCCGTGCAATGATGCCAAATCTCGATCTGGATTGGGGTGCATCAAATGAGCCTTATCAATTGTCTTTCTTTATTTTAAAAGAAAAATGATAATTGGTGTTTAATGTAAGTGTGGGTTACCAGATCCATATCGGACAGTCCTCCATGGAATTTGATAACTCCCTGTAACAATTCTGTTATTCGAATTTTTTTAAAGACGTAAAAGAATGCAAGGTAAAGCAAAGTATCAGTTAACTTGAAACATATCAATCCCTAGTCCTTGTCTACTCATGCACATGTGAAAGCTGAAACTAGGTCTACCTTGTCCAACTCTTCTTTGTATTTTACTTATCATTTTAGCAAATGGAACCAAAAAAAATTCTTTTTGCTAATTAGTTGCTTTGTTTGAAACAATTTTTTTCTCATTCACACTTCAAGTTTAGTTACCATTTTCACCGCATATCAGTATATAGTACCGGTACTGTCAAAATAGGACTTAAAATGGCACTTCGGATATGAAGTATTATTGCCTATTTGGAGCCAAAAGACCTGTTCCTTTAAAAGTTTTTAGAACACCATGAGACTTGCTGTTATAAAAATTGTTTTAAAAAGACAACTAATTGAGTAATGCAGTTGAAATATCAACTAATGAAGAGTTATCAACGTCGCCAACTTTATACTCCCTTCGTTTCTGGAAAAGGGATACTTTCACTTTTTCAATTTGACCTATTTTTAGGTTAAAATAAAAAAGTGAAAGTATCTATTTTCCAAAAACAGAGGGAGTATTAATTAGTTGACTTAATTCTTGATCATTCTTTCGAAATATGTGATGGACAGATAATATTAGGAGGGAAACCCAATAATCTAGCATTGTCCTATTTAGTGGGGAAACAAACACAAAAGTCTCCCAAGGAAGAACGAAGAAGGTTAGATATACAAAGACCGCAACCACAAGAGTCTCTATCTATTCTACCCTACAACACATAGCCAAGAACTCCTACTTGGGCTGTTGCTAGCAGGTTTCGGTTTGTCACTTTTTATCCAATTTTGTACTGTATTGTTTGT
This sequence comes from Papaver atlanticum, assembly GCA_023531105.1. Taxonomy (NCBI): domain Eukaryota; kingdom Viridiplantae; phylum Streptophyta; class Magnoliopsida; order Ranunculales; family Papaveraceae; genus Papaver; species Papaver atlanticum. Next base: position 68,440 of record JAJJMB010012924.1, read on the forward strand.
GCAAGAATCTTTGGATTATGGCATTATGCTACCATGTAGAAATTTGCATCACAAATTTCGATGCAATGCAGAAATATATTGCATCCTGGTATTATAGTCTATGGCGCCTATGATTTTGCAATTGCGAAAAATGGCCCTTTTTAAGCAGAAGCGCCATTACAAATGACAAACCCTTGTGGGAAAACAAGATAAGGTTACTTGAAATTTCCTTCATTTTTCTTTTGTTGGCATTCTCCTCCATCACTTTGTATTTTAGTTTGGTATCTTTTGACATACATGAGGGCATGGGCATCTTTTTCATTGACTTGTGCAGAGATTAACAAGTACTATTTGCAATGGGTCATTACTGTTTGTTTAAAACGACCCTTCATGCCTTGCTTGTGTGTACCAGAGTCCAGTGGCTTGTTTTGGGAGGTTGTACTTGTACTTGCTTTTCTTTTCTTTTCAACCGCCAATTTTATTTTCTAATATGATGTAAATAAAAAAGCAAATTTGATGGACAAGAACAAATACTCTGGCACAAAGTGAACATTTTTCAGTATAAAATGTGAATCATCGGTTCTTAATAGCTGATAGGTGCTAACTAGCAACTGCCCCTTGAAAAAAAAAGAACAAAAAAAGAACTAGCAACTTCATCTGAAAAGTGAATTTGAGATCCTACGCATCTTGGATCATGACATTTTCATGAGCACCAGGTAAAGTTGTTGACAACCGGTAAACAGCAAGAATGAGTGACTGACCTAGCTCTTAATTTTGATATACTGTCCCTTCATCAAAGGAGTGATATACTTTCCTCGTACGCGCAGTTTGAAAAAGATAGAGAACAAGATTAGATATTGAGAATATATTAGAAAAATGTTTTCAATTATCTGTTTTCTTCTTCTTTTTTTATTGGTTGGATTGGGATATACCCACATTAGTTGGGGTATACAAATTTTGTTCTCAGCCATAATGATGGGATTAGGTCACTGTTCTCAGCCATAATGCTGGGATTAAGAGTGACCAATACGTGTAAAGTTACCCAATTACTCTTTCCTTGATAATAACTGAAACTAGTTCTCTTTTGGTTTTATATCCAAATCTTATTCATTTCCTTCTTTTTCTTCATCAACCTAATGATCAATTCTCTATTTTTTCCATATATTTATCATTTTTAAAAGAAAACCTCATCGATTATCTTTGGTCGTTATATTCGTAGGATGAGTATCATGACGACTTTTTATTTTTGAAGGTAATATTCACAGGTTCGTTATGGTCTTCATCCGTAAATCTTGACGACTAGTAGTGTAGTATGAATTGTTGTCAAGGTTTGAAAAACTTAACCATGACGATTAATAACTCCCAGAAAACAAGTTTTGTGTGTCCAATTTTGTTAACATGACGACCAATAAGCATTTGTCAGTGTGCTGCTTTTTCGGCCATGACGACAATAAATGAAAAATATTAATGTTTTAGTCGAGAAGCCGATTAAGGTTTAGTCGGAGGGATGTGAAATTAATACCATGCCGACTAATCATACATTTATAACACCTTCATGTGTATGTAAAAACTCATTTGGTCGGCATCATGGTATATTGGCAACTTGCCGACTAATGAAAGTTGTTATCTTTCTGCTTTGTTGGGCATGCCGACTTTTCATACTAAAGGTTCTGAAAGTGTTGATTTCTTCTGAAATTTGGAGAATGAAACCATTAAACAACATTGCAATTCCCTTATTAGAAGTGTTTGGCTAGTGTGATTTCATTTTCATTACAAACAAAATTATCAAAACAGATTTTTTCTCAACAATCTTCCAACAAAACCCATAATTCAATCTAACCAAAACAATATTTCGTAACTTTTAATTCAACTAATTAATGTTTAGCCATTGAGGGCTTCAGGTTTTACTACCTAATGACCATATTTTGTCTTATTTTGTATACCCCAATTAATCTGGGTATATCCCAATCTCGCCAGTCTTTTTTTTTATACATAGATGATGAATATTGTCCCGAATTTCACTCACCAGTCACCATTACAGTAGGTTAGCAGATCTGCATACCAAATTATATTAATCCTCATGGTCAAAATGAAAGACGATATTTTGAAGTTAATAGCAATATTGGGCTTATCGCCAGAATCATTGCTAATAACATATATATGTTCCTTAACCTTAGCATACATTCCTTTGAGTAGCATAAGAGTATCTTCCGATTCGTCTTGGAAGATGAAGTTATGCCCATTCCATTATGATTCCTATTGGAAAGATGTTTCAACTTCTTACAACTCTAGTTTTTCTCTTGCTACAGACACTAGCCTGCTATAAGACTTTGGAGTGGAATGTATTTGAGAACTGAGACCGAATTTAACTCCAAGCAATTCATTTGCTGTTGTGATCCTTATGTCTCTTGAACCTCGCAAGGCTTTACGAAATTGATTTCCTCAGCTAACGTCCTTTACAACCTAAGAGTTGCTTCAGCCTAAGTGAAGAATTTAATTTTGATGCCAATTTGAATCTAACAGATAATCCTATTTGATTTCACTTTAGATCATACATCAAGGCTTGTAAATCTGTTTGCAATAGACAAAGCGAGCAAACCTCATAAATCCGGAACAATTACACTCGGTTAGATGAGAAGCCTGGATTATTGACCACCTCTCAAGAACGATCTTAAATCAATCAATTAATTTCTATCTTGAGGAATCACAAAGTCTGAGACAAGGAGAATTTTGTGATTTCTATCTATCTTGTTCCTGAAAGAGATTACTAAAACCTCGATAACATATTGAACAAGATCAGGATACACAAACTATCAAGATAAAGATAGTTGGTCCTGGCTTCACGAATCCCTAATTAAGTGAAGTCTTTGAGTCATAAACCTAATTATGTTTCTCCGAGGAAACCTATGTTCATAGAAGGCGACTCTACCAAACAATAGAACACATAAGTGTCAGGGATTAACTTTCCTGTTTGTTTGAATCTCTCTATTCATAGATTTTCAAGAGCAGGGTTGGTGCGTCTTCTTTTAACGATTTACCTGAAATTACAAATATACTCATTTCTTTCCTAAAATTCGACGCCTGCCATTAAGGATCAAGGAAACGATAGCTTAATCGGGTAATATATCCCCATGTATATACAATAAAACCCTACCATCGTCGTGCAATACATCTAGAGAAAAAGAAAGAAAAGAACCTGGTTAAAAATGCGGATCAAGAAAAAGAAAAGCACAATTGTTAGCCTTCCTGAAGATATAATCATCGATATACTTTCGATGTTACCAATCAAATCGATCTCTCGGTTCAGGTGTGTATGCAAACCCTGGTATGATTTGTTCAAAAACCCTAAGTTTATTAAGATGCACCATCACCATGCTATTCAAAACAACAAGTTTAGTGTTCTACTTGCTTTATATACGGGTTCTGATATATATTATGATGTTTATTATACCATAGATTTTGATGTAACATCCTCATCTCACCATATGGTTTTTCAAACTGACCTCCCGCGCGATACTATGTACCTAATGATCTACTTATCGATTCATGTGATGGTCTAATCGGCTTATCTGCCAGGATGACCGATTCTCAATTAGCAGAATATTATGCTAAGCATGCTGACAAGGTAGAAGCTATGTTGCGGAATAATGATGCTGAACCAAGTAATGGGCTTGGTCCTACTGACGGGTCGGATGAAGATGGGTCGAATGAAGATGGTCCATATTTTAGGAAAACCAAAAGAAGTAGGGACAACAGTATCGAAGATAACAATGTTCTCTTAGATAACCCCTCTCAGTCAAATCCCCAAATCCCCAAATCCTTAACCGAAATCAACTTGAAAACCCTTCTAATAGTAGAGATGGTAATTCAGAGATTCATGATATAGCTTCATCTGATGGAGATCTGAACATGGTGGACGTTGAGAATGGAGGAGAAAGACCAAATGAAAATCTCCATGTCCCAGCTATTGGAAGTCACATCGGTACTGCTAATCAGGTTAGTATTTTGATTTTGAACACAAAACTGTATTATCTTCATGAAACTGAAATCTCGTATGCTCTTTGCTTTAAAATTAGGGGTTTGTTTAATTTTTACCTGAAGCTGAATATTCGATTTAGAAATTTAGTTTATTGCAAAATTAGGTTTTTGATCTTTGGTTCCAATATAAACCTTCTCAGATTAAATCATAAATTTTCTGTTCATACCTTTGATACTGGGAGTTTGAGTATTTCTTCAAAGGTTAATAAGTGTTGTCTGAACTGTGACTTTGTTTGTAACAAATTTTATCATTTTGAGTATTGTTTGAAGTCTTTCCTTTTAAAACCCATTTCTGGTAGTAAAATTAAGCTCTCAATTGCTGGCTTTCATTTCTCTTCAATGAGAATTCTGTCGTGGAATTGTCAGGGATTCGACAACCCTACAACCAGAAATGCACTATGGAATTTTATCAGAGATCAAAACCCTGACATGATATTCCTGTGTGAAACTAAGAATGAATCTTCTAAAATGAATAAATATCTTAGAAGATCAATTACCCTAATTCATGGGTTTTCCCTTCTGTTGGTCGTGCTGGTGGAATTTCTTTACTTTGGAAAACTGGTTTTCAATGTGAAACTATTCATAATACTGATAAGATGATAAATGTTATAATCTCTGATAATCCTAGTAAACCTGAATTTCTTGCCACTTTTCTTTATGGCTCTGTGTACCATGAAGAGAAGATGGAACAATGGAAATACATACGAGAAATAGGTGCTAGAATAAATCATCCTTGGGTTATCATAGGTGACCTCAATATCACTATGAATGCCCATGAGAGGTCTACTTTCTCCACTCCTTCTACTACTGAATATCCTAAAATCCAAACTATTTTGGAGAATGTTGATCTCTCTGATCTAGGATATATTGGTAATAGGTTTACTTGGAATAATAGACAATCTGGTAATAACTGTATTTATGCTAGATTAGATAGGGCATTGGTAAATGGTCATTGGCTAAATCACTATGGTTCTACTCCGGTACACCATATTGATGCTATTGGCAGTGATCATATACCTATCATCTTGGAGACTAATTCTGTGTCTTTTCAAGGTAGTAAGCCCTACAGATACTTTAAATGTTGGAGTAGCGATCTA
>JAJJMB010012926.1:0-15353 GCA_023531105.1 Papaver atlanticum
GAAATTGCTGTTTTGTAAAACTATTGGCAATCCCTTGAACATTCCATGAAATAATTTTCATTTTGAAAGCAGGAATATTAAAACAAAATAGTAAATTGCAGAGAATAGATGTTACCTTACCTTCCTTTGTGCTGCTACATGGATTATCCCTTGTTGTGACTATTTTAGTTGTCTGTGTGTTCACAAGAGTGCCAGAGTTTGAATCATCAAGTTCAAAAACAGGATTTTCTGGAGAATTGTTCCTCCGCCTCTTACCAAGTCTTTCACCTTCAGCAGCAACTACTTCACTAACAGAACTTTGACCAATGACATAACCATCCTTTGGAGGGACAAAAAACACTACTCTTCATAGTAGTTTTCTGACTGAATTTAGGAACTTGATCTCCTCCTCTAGTAACAGTTATCTGTTTCCTTTCACCTTTCTTCAATTCCCCAAATAATGAGGCTTAGCATGTGCCTTGACAAGATAATCAGAAGCATCCTTATAAGCACCTTTGGTGTGATTAAGAATGTAATAGTTAGGACAAATCTTATGAGGTTACTTCTCATAAAAAAACTTAATCCATCTTGTGGAACATGCATTGGTAATTTCCATAACCCCACTTCTCATAGGAAAGTTAATATCAACTTGAACACAAACTTTGAGGTAATCTCCTGCAACTGGAATTGCATCTACTGGATCAACTGCAATCACCTCACCCACAGTGCTACCTATCTTTGTAACGGCTTTAACATTCATATGTTCAGGAAGTATTCTTTTGAGCTGAATCCATAAACATTGGACACCCCAATCTAAATCTTGATAGATTACCTCAGAGTTATAAAAATGGAGAATTACAAGATAACCATTGATACTCCAAGGGCGAGTATCAAACACCTTCTTCTGCGTATCTTTGTCTTTAAAACGGAATTCCATAATATTGTGATCCAATTCAAAAACTTTGAGATCTCCTTCAGGTAAGAAATCCCAAGTGAGAAGAATGTTTTTCTCCACAGTTTAAGCCCCATTTTTCCTTCAATGATAACCTTTCCAATCAGACTAATTTCTGTATTTTCTTCTTCATTATCAGCTTGATGATATACAACCTAAGCAACATCTCCAAGATCAAGAGCAGCTTGCATAAATTTTGTAGCCAAATCTGTGACAGATTTATCATTTTCTTCCGCCATTTGAGTAAAAGAGTTCCTGAGATAAACTTGATAACTACTTTCAATATGTGCATTATCACATATCAATGGATTTTTATAAGGTTTAAAACCTAGAAAAATCTGGGTTTGACTTGAATTGAGTAAGATATTCATCCGAGTATATTGAGATGAGTATTTTGACTGAGTATAATTTCTCTAGAGAAAATCTCGATTAGAAAAGGTAAGTCTACAGCTGTAAATAATTCCGATAATACGAGAGTAATCAATGCAGTTTGTTTGTAACGAAATTTTTGAATTTTGAATTTTGAATTTTTTCCTGGCGCTTTTCCGATCCCAGTGAGTCATAACAGTAACTCGGTTGAAGAACTTCTCCAGAAAATCAAACTTGACAAACAGTGAACACACAATAGCTTCAAAAAGCATTAGAACAACATGAGCAAACGCTTGAGTCACAACTACAAACAAGGTAAACACCATTAGGGATAAAACCAACTGCAAACACATTAGGAAGAAAGAGATTAGCAAACCATAATTCCAAAAACTTAATCAAAATAACTTGTGATGAGAAAAAAGATCAAAAACCGTGAAAACACAACAACTATAACTTTATAGTAGCATTAAGATTGAAATTGGATGAAAAATAGCATCAGAAACCAATTGACTACAATTTTGTGGCCTTTCAGCTATTCGTAATCAACAAAGATAATTAATAAGGTGGGAGTGGTGGGGCTTATCTTGATACCAATAAGAAATTTACTGCTATTTAGCCATTAAAAATTCTTTATCCCATCCCTAATATTTCCATGTCCACTACAACCATAATTTAGAGTTATTTAGGCAATAGACCCATTTTCTAGTGATGTTTAGAAAGATACGATTATTCAATAAAACTAGATTTTGTGCCCGTGCTACGCATCGGGCGGACCCAAAAACCATCCACCATCATTTTTTTCTTTCGTTTAACCATATTTTTGATTTGGTGTGAGGTGGCTTCGTCTCGATCGTCCCATCCGATGCATTTTTGATTTGATGCCTCACACTTTTCCCCGCCCCGTCGCGATGAACTTTTTTATTAGACGTGGCTCGGCTTCGCCTCGCCCCATCGCTTAGGATTTTTGATTAGGCGTGGCTCGGCTTCGCCTCACCCCGTCGTTTAGATTTTTTTGATTTGGTTTGGCTCGGATTCGTCTCGCCCCGTCCCGATACATTTTTGATTTGTTGTGGCTTCGCTTCACATTTTTGATTTGGTGTGGCTTCGCTTCGCCTCGATGCATTTTTGATATTATTATCGCATGATTTTGATGTAGTAAATAACAGGTAGCATTCTCTTGATGTGGTTCTAAGATTTTAGCTTGGTTAATGATATTAAGAATAACTCATGCCACAAAAATCAAAAAATGCTTCCATTGTATTACTGAAGGAAATCAAAAGTTCGTAAAGATTTGTTCAACACAAACGTACAGAACCACTCATAAATTTAACACACTGACATCACGGAGAACTAATGTCTCAGCAACATATCTACGTCCTTTGTCATGGCTAGGTGATACGCCAATATGCTAGCACTTAACTCAGAAATACCCAAAAGTTGCGAGTAGAAACAATGATATTGTAGTTGTTTAACAGTAACTTATTAATGCAAAACTAACTTTTCTGTGAGGGTGCACGTTCTATTATGGACGGAAACTTAATTTTTCACACACTTTGTGGGTACAAAATACCGCACACTCATTTGACATGTGAAATAACTCCTATAAATAGTAAGCGAATACGAACGCATAAAGCATATCCAAGATGACGAGCCGGATGATGTCACTTAGTCACGATAATATTGTGAAGAACTGTGCGGCAGTGAAGAAATCGTGCGGCAATGATAAAGTCTACGAGATATTGACGCACGTCAGATCCGAAATTAGGGGCTTTATTAGCTGTCCTCCACTATGTAAACTCCTATATAAGGAACCAAACACCTTTGTAGAAGAGAGATCTTTTTGGTAAGCCGAGATAAGATATTTAGGAGAGAGAGAGTTATTTGCTTTCCAAGTTAGGGTTTTCCCTCATCATCTTTGTACTTGTTCTAAGATTTAATAAAAGATTTTGAGTATTCATCATGATTTCTTAGATTATTCCATAAATTATCAATTGGGTGTGGTTGTGGGATTTCCTGCAACTACATTTTGGCGTTAGGAAACAGCTCGGATGATATACCCTGTGGGTGAAACCCTTTAAGAATAAGTTTGAAGTCATTCATAGTTTTTCACCGCTCTATCAACAATCTTTGAGAGTTTTACAAAAAAATTAAGATCTGAAAAACGCAACCTAACGTTTTCATCCCAGAAAAACAATTTTTATTAGTAACATTTTCAGTCCTTGGAAGAGTACTTTTTTCATTTATCAAGAGAAAATATTGTTTTAGGAAAAATAACAGGAAAGAAAAGAGACAAAATTGTCAAATCTGCATAAATGGGAGAAAGAAACAACAATTTTAGGAAAATCTAAGAACAAATCCAACAGAAGAACAACTGCAAAAGCCAGGCAAGCGTTGATAAACAAGATGGACAAGCGGGAGTAATAAGGATAATCAGAGCAAAAGAAGGAGGCAGGAGTATACAATGTAATTCAAACCAAAACGATTATCAACGATGCAGACTTTCTCGCAGGAATCGAAGGAAAAATACACAAGCGGGATTATGAAGGGAGGAAAATCATGACGGTGGAAAAAGTATCTCCCCTAAAGGAGTGGGAAAAGAAGAAGATAACGTTTGCAGCGGATGAAATATCGGAAGAAAACTTAGGGCGAACAGATCCCCTGGTGGTTACAATAACTGCAGAGAGAAAAGAAAGGAGTGAAAGCGCGAAAGCATCGGAAGAGTGGGCAGTAGATAGAACCTTGGTAGATATGGGCAGTTCGGTAGATATTCTATTCTACCGTGCATTCAGGAGCATGGGATACAAGGATGCGGATATGACGCGCTCTTCATATAACATTCATGTTTTTAATAAAACGATAACAAAACCAAAAGGCGAGATAACCATGCGAATACTATTAGGAGAAATAGAAACACAGGTAACCTTGTGCGTAGTTGACATAGAGTCACCCTACAATATGCTATTGGGACGACCATGGGTACATGCGATAAAAGGTGTCGCGTCAACTCTTCATCAATGCGTGCATTTTCCAATACCAAGTGGAATAGGTGAAATTAAAGGAGATGCTAGGAATGCGAAAGTATGCGGTCAAATAGATGTAAAGAATTATGAAGGATACGCGAAGAAGCGAAAAGATCGATGGAGGAAAGCAAAAGAATCGAGAAAGGAAAAAGAACTAAGAATATACATGATACGAGCACAAGAGGGAAAGGGAATACCAAGTGAGATCCCAAATAAGGATGATGAACCAGTACATAAAATAAAAGAGACATCACCAATGGGAGAACCAAAAGCAAATTTCACTACGGCCGAACCAACAAAAGAAATAAATGTTAGGACAGAAGAAGAACCAAAGATGTTAAAAATCGGAACTAAGATGGGCAAAGAAGAAGAAGAAAGAACGATCAACCTTCCGCGGGAATATAAAGACATCTTCGCATAGAGCATAGACGAGATGCCAGGAATAGACCCTTCTGTCGCATGCCACAAGTTGGATATCAACAAGAGCGCGCGTCCATTCAAGCAGAGAATAAGAAAGATAGCAACAACATATCATCCTGAAATAGAAGCAAAGTTACAAAAGATGCTAGACGCGGGAATAATAAGACCAGCAAAGTACCCAGAATGGATAGCAAACATGGTGGTCGTACGAAAGAAAAATAAAGGCATACGAATCTGCATTGACTTCAGCGATCTGAATAAAGCATGTCCAAAGGACAGTTTCCCCCTTCCAGACATACCACAAATGGTTGAAGCAGCATCAGGAAACGATAGGTTATCACTTATGGATGGATATTCAGGATACAATCAAATCCCTTTGGCTGAAGAAGATCAAGAACACACGGCATTCTTCGCACCAAGAGGATTATATTGTTATACGAGAATGCCTTTTGGTTTAAAAAATGCAAGTGCAACATATCAAAGAATGGTAGAAAAAATATTTGCGAAATGGGTGCATACAACACTAGAAGTCTACGTGGATGATATGCTAGTGAAAAGCAAAAAGACAGTAGATCATGTTGAAGACTTGAGGGAAATATTTGAACAAATATGGCAATTTAAAATGAAGATAAACCCAGCGAAATGCATCTTTGGAGTCACATCGGGGAATTTTTTAGGTTACATTGTATCAAAAGAAGGAATTGAGGTGGATCCAGAGAAGGTGCAAGCAGTGCGTGACATGCCGTCACCCGCAACAATAAAAGACGTGCAGAAATTGAATGGGCTACTAGCTTCATTAGGGCGGTTCATTTCGCGCTCCTCAGATAAATGCAAGCACTTCTTTAATATCCTGAAGAAAGGAACAAAATTTGAATGGACGGAAGAATGCGAGAAAGCACTACAAAGTATTAAAGATTACTTAATGAATTTATCTATTTTGTAGAAAACAGAGCCAGGAGAAGAACTATTAATATACTTAGCATCAACACCGCACGCGTTAAGTGTCGTACTGCTGCGTCTAGATGGAGGAATCGAAAAACCAATCTACTACATAAGTAAAACTTATAATTCCGCAGAGAAAAATTACACAAAGGTTGAAAAGCTGATCCTCGCACTAGTTTACGCAACACAAAAGCTTCGCACGTATTTTCAGGGGGTACAGAAAGGTTGAAAAATTACACAATTAATTAAATTGTGGTCATTAACAGTCAACGTTAGTCTTTAGACCAAACCCAAAGGCTGGACAAATGTTTGACCAAACCCAGGTATTGATTAAAAACCGAGTACCAAAAACCAAATAACCGGTAAGAAAAAAAAAATCGGTAAAGTTGGAATTGTCTTGCCATTACAGGAGACTAGCCTTAGCATTTATATCAGATGCTAGGTAAAAAGGGTTTCACAGAAACCTAACAGAAAAGTAAAGAAAGTAAATAATGGTAACAGAATAAAGAGTGACCTAAGCAGTGACACAATCCTAGCTAGTGACATAGGCAGTGATAAAAAGTCTTCTAACAATTCTCGACGTATGTGTTCAACTGATAAGGACATGGGGGTACGGAAACTTCAACTACTCCTTCTAGCATTTGTGTTACTTTCTTCATTGACGGCCGAAGTGATGGTTCTTCTTGAATACACCATATAGCTATCTTTACCAGCCTCTCCAATGTTACCATGTCATTTATCACATCCTCATCATCCACCAAATCTCGTAATTTTCCTTGTTTGAAGCACTCGTACGCCCAGTCAGTGAGAATGATTTTTTTATCTTCTTCTCCTAAATCCAGTTCCACTCCCTTCCTGCAACAAATGATCTCGAGTAACATTACGCCAAAACTATAAACATCCACTTTCGCCGAGATTGGCGCATTTCTGAACCACTCCGGAGCTACATATCCTCTAGTACCTCTAATCCCTGTCAGAGTTCGAGTTTGGTTATTCATTAAAAGTTTTGCCAATCCAAAGTCTGAAATTCTGGCAGTAAAACTGTCATCCAGTAGTATATTTTGAGGCTTTATATCACAATGAATGATTTGGTTACTGCACTCTTCGTGCAAATACATGAGGCCTCTTGATATACCAAATGCAATTTGGACTCTTTGGTTCCAATCTGGTTTAGCAATTCCGAAAAGGTGATATGCCAAACTGTTGTTACTCATGAACTCATATACTAGAAGCCTGTGTTGTCCCTCGTCGCAGAACCCAAGCAGACGAACAAGATTTCTGTGATGTGTTTGTCCAATTGCGCTGACTTCGCTTTTGAATTCCTTTTCGCCTTCTTGAAACACCTTGTCCAGCTTCTTTACTGCAATGGAATTTGTTGAACCCATTTCTTCCATGAACCCTTTATAGACTATACCAAAAGCACCCCTTCCTAACTCTTCCTTGAACCCATCTGTGGCTTCTTCAAGCTCTTGGTAAGTAAATGAATGAAGACTAGATCTCATTACACTTGGCGTTTGTTTTCTTTTACTCAATTTCTTGTTCATGAAAAAGAAAACCAGAAAGATAGCTGCTAAAAATATGAAACTGAAAAATACCGAGCTGCCTAAAAGCAGCGACAATATCAGAACTAGTGTCGACCGATCTTTTGTTGGATGGAGATCTTCTTTTGCTGGACCGGGATCTTCTTTTGTTGTGCCATTCTTCCTTATTTTGATTAGAGTAATTCTTTTGATGTCAGTATCGAGCCTACCATTTGGGAGGGGTAGCTTCTTTTTCCAACATGTTCCATCCAATAATACAGCCACAGCGCAATTGCAATCGTTCATGCAAGAACGTCTGCACTCCGTCTCGTTATAAGAATCCAACTTGTCATAGTCCGACAGTGGCCATTCTACGTTTTCCAAGGTCTTGAACTCAAATAAATTATCCGGATTGCTTGTGTCTTCTTCCTGGCATCTCTGTAAAGGGAAACTTGATCTGCAACCACCATATCTGTTATTTGGATCAACAAATTCATACCCAGGTGGGCACTGACAGGTAGGCTTTCTGTCCCCTTTGATGTTGCAATAGCTATTATATCCACAAACACCACTGCCCAATCTACCATTAAGCTGTAGACAAATGTTTTCAGGGATTGATCGTTCGATGGTCCAGCTTTGTGTCGAATTGCTGAAAGTCTTTGGGTGAGAGTATTGTCTGAAAACTCCATCAAAGTCGAGTGTTGCTCTGTAATACTGCCCACTGACCGGGGAAATATATGTCGGATACCAGGTGAGATTTTCGATGTTTCCATTTCCACTTACAATATAAATTTCGCCTGATTCCCGGAAGACAAACCGGCTACCATTACGTCCTGGTGACCAAGTTTTGTTCACGTAAGCCTCGTAATCATTTTCTGTCAGACTCGGAAAGCCAACCGGGTAGAGCGCAAAATATCCATTTTCGTGCATCCGGAGCCTGAATTTTCCTTTTGAATATGTTGTATCATTTACACGTGAAGAAAGCTTAAAGTCTATTCTATTTATATTCATGAACTGTGTTGGTAAGATGGTATCTGTAGGATTCATAAAGCTCTCCCACAAATAATCAGAAGAATTCTGCACACTTGCAAGAACGAAATTCCCATTATCAAGCATGGCTGCATATGTAGCGCCAGTCACTTGTTCTCCGGCTGTCCATAGTACCTTTCCTTGAGGATCCGTAAGAATAAGCTTACCGTCAGGAGTAGTCAGCTCAACTTTAGATCCTTTTGGAATTTGTAAATCCCCATCTGCAAACCAAACAACGGTTTTATCTGGTATTTTGTCGAACCATATTGCAAGTAGGAAACGGTTGTTATCTTCAATTGGACGGAAGCCAAACCCAAAATCGCCAGACGGTGAAAGCCATGAAGTGTTGGCAGCACCACCAGACGTTAAAGACGAACCCAAAGTTACATTTTGAGCAACGGAGATTGTTGGTAGAAGAATCAAAACTAGAAAGGGAAAATGAAGAAAATGAGTAAGAGAAGTAGACATAACCTATCTTATCTATGTATGTGCTCTCAATTACTTTCAAGATTGATAATATTTCTTCATACAACATGAACTCTCTCTTATCTATCAGCTAGGACTGTCTCAAAAAGTCAAAGATATAAGTTACTCTCAAGAAATACTGACAAGGAACTCTCTTGTTGTATTGGACTGAAAAAACAACATCGTTTAGGGATATTTTGCACCAGAAGTTGCATTACATTCATAGGCAATGGTAAGCTTCTGGTCTGGTAGGGGTGTGTTCCTGTGTTTTGGGTCGTTTTCTGAAGTCAGCATCGACGACACCAGGAGGATAGAAAAGTCAAGAATTTGAATTCTTGAGATTATTCAATGGCCCAAGTCCCCATCAGGAAACGTAGAAGAAAGACCCATATTTTAAAATGTGGTGGAAAATTCCAAGACCGGCAGATAAAGAAATGTCCATCCAGGAGACTATTCCACCTAACACTTTACGCGTAAGATCCAAATATTCTTCGTTCACTATACCAAAGGATACCAAAATGAGTATCTAATTTTTTGCGCAATTTTAAAAAAGTGTTCTAGAAATTCGTGTCTTACGTTGAATTAGTTACCAAGATTAATTTAAACGACGAGATTAATATCAGAGACTGTACATAAAAATGTGGCCTAAGTTGAAGAATCGAAGAGTTATGGTTAACAAACATGCTTTTTATACATTTTGTTCTTCTTCCTTTTTTTTGTTGATAAGAATTTATTCATTTTGGTCCTTAGACCAAAAGAAGCCACATGGATCACCATTATTTAGTAGAAGGCCAGGCAAAGCAGTTGAAACTTGAAAGTTCACGTCAACTATAAAGCCAGACTAATTTTGTTTTTCAATAACTCTTAGTGAAGATTTTGGGCATTTTAAGAGATAGTAGGAGGACCTACGCACGACTGACTTCTATGAGTCCTCTCATGGACCTACGCAACGTATTCTTTAAGTCGAGCAATATTTGCAGCTAGCACAAAATTAATTGGTTATAAATGCGGACAACGAGAAGAAGCTCCAATAATTTTCTCTCTTGTTCACTACATTGTTAAGCATCCTTGGATTTGGAGTGGGATCTAGTTAAATACAATAATAATATGAGTAATGGCCAAGGAGGATCGTCTTCGGGAGTTCATGAAAACGAACAACAACAACTGGAAATTGGTGGAACAGACTTTGTTGTTGATAGGGATGACGAGTTGGACGGGGATACAATAGGAGAGACCGATTCTTCTTCCTTCGCAACGTCATATGATGATGAAGATCATTCAAGCACTACCACAGAACACAACATCATTAATGGTTTGTTCAGACGCAACATTAGATCGTGGACTAAAGGCACTTTTCTAGGAAGCGGTTCTAACGGAACAGTTTATGAAGGATTTAGCGATGATGGGTTCTTTTTTGCTGTAAAAGAGGTCTCTATACGCGATCTAGGAGATAAGGGAAGGCAAATTATATATCAACTCGAGCAGGAGGTTGCACTGCTAAGTCAGTTCGAGCATGAGAACATAGTTCAATATCTCGGAACAGACAAGGCTGAAGGCAAATTATATATCTTCCTTGAGCTAGTTACAAAAGGTTCGCTTGCGCTGTATCAAAACCATGATTTACCTTCTTCTCAAGTGTCTTCGTACACAAGGCAGATTCTCCATGGTTTGAGGTATCTACATGAGCGAGACGTGATTCACAGGGATATTAAATGTGCCAATATACTGGTAGATGCAAATGGGTCAGTAAAACTTGCTGATTTCGGTTTGGCAAAGACAACAAAATTAAATGATGTGAAATCTTGCAAAGGAAATGCTTTCTGGATGGCGCCCGAGGTTGTTAATCGGAAGAATGTTGGCTATGGGCTTCCAGCTGATATTTGGAGCCTTGGTTGCACAGTTTTGGAGATGTTAACTTGCCAACTTCCGTACGCTCCTCTAGAATGGATGCAAGCAACTTTTAGGATTGGGAAAGGTGAACCACCATTTGTTCCTAATAACCTTTCAGAGGATGCACGTGACTTCATCCAGACATGCTTACAAGTTAAACCAGAAGATCGTCCGACTGCCGCTATGCTTTTAGACCACCCGTTCGTGAAGAGGCCTAGGCCAGCTTCCTCCGGTTAAATAAAAAGAAAATAGAACAAAGCATATCCTCAAAGTCAAAATGTTATGTTCCAAACTTATTACCTTTACTTATGATGCAAAATATTTATTTTTTTCTTGTTTTTGTTTCAACAAAGAGAAAAAAAAAATTGATTGAAAAAGATTTCATTGATGAGGATTAATCTGTTACAAAGTATCTTGATCCACCCATTCTTGTATTTAATGTGGAGGATCAGATCCATGACAAAAACAAATTTTCATAACTCTAGCTCTCTTTGCTATCTTATCAGCAACAGAGTTTGCAGTTCTCCTAATTGAGATACATCTCCAATGCTCTAATGAACTTAACATAAACTTAATATCAAGAATTAAAGATTGATTCATCCAATGAACAAAGTATTCAGGCTCATTGATTGATTTTATTAAAACCTAACTATCAGACTCAAAAATGACCTTCTTCAGCTTCATCTTAAGTGCAAGATTAACAGCTTCTTTCAAAGCTTTACATTCCAGCTCTTCTACTTCAATTCCATCTCTCATTCCTCCATCAATGTAGATGCCTTTGACACCAATGCAGGTACTTGCAAAATCCCTTACAATTAGTCCCAGACCACCTTGTAAAGTTTCTTTTTTAAAAGAAGCATCAATGTTAACTTTTAAGTATCCATCATCTGGAGGTATCCATTTATCATCCTGCTGTGGTAAAGTAACACTAGTAACTTGCTGAACATTAGAACTAGAAAGTTTATTAATATTGTCCAAAGACATGATCCTATTAGGATTGATGTTCTGAAAAACCTTAGAGTATCTATCCTTCCAGATAGTCCAAGCTGCAACCATAAGCAATTTGTTTATATCATGCCTAGTGATATTTGAACCAAAAGTTATATTGGTACCTGCAGAAAACCAAGAGATAACCCAATTTCTTAAGGAACCATGGTGAGATAAAATAGTACAAATATTTATGTTAACAGCTAACCAAATTGATCTAGCATAAGGACACTCCAAGAACAGGTGATCACTAGTTTCAGCTGGACAATTACATAGGCTACAATGCACTTCAATCTCAGGTTTGTATCCAGAGAGTTTATCCCTAGTAGGAATGATATCCTTCATACACTTCCAAACAAACAATTTCACCTTGTGTGGTAACTTGACTTTCCAAAGTGACTGCCATACCTGAGTAGGAATATGTTGATTACTTACTGGTAAATTTGTACTACCTGTGAGAACATTATAAGCACTCTTAACAGAGTATTGTCCCTTCCTATCTGGTAACCAAATAAGCATATCATCACCAATAACAGGCACATTCATAGCAAGAATTTTACTAGCATCATCAGGAGTAAAAAGATAGTGAATCAAATGAGAATTCCATCTCCTAGTACCAGTAATAAACAACTCAGAGACATAGGTATAAGAAACAGAATTAACTAATCCTTCAAAAGGTCTAGGAGGATGAACTAAATCAATAACCCAACAATCAAGCCAGATATTAGTCTTAGTACCACACCTAATTTCCCAAAACTATTTTGTCTTATAATATCAATACATCTATAAATACCTCTCCAGATCCAAGAGCAGTTTTCATTAAGTTTCTGCAAGTGTAAGATACTACAATCTTTGAAGTATTTAGCTCTCAAAATATGCACCCACAGCTCATCATGGTCAGTTGCAATTTTCCAAACAAGCTTACAGATAAGAGCAATATTAAACTTCTCTAGATCTCTAAATCCTAGACCTCCTTGGTCTTTAGACTTATTGATATTGTCCCAACCAATGAATTTGATACCTTTGCCAGACCTATGACCCCACCAGAAGTTCCTCTGTAAAGAATCAAGCTGACCAATAAGAGTTGTAGGGATTTTAAAACAACCCATTTGGTAAGTTGGTAATGAATTCAAAACAGTCTTAATTAAAGTGGATCTACCAGCTTGATTCAGGGTAATGCTTACATAATTTTTGAGCCTAGCTTCAAAAGATTGAGCAATTGGTTCAAAAGATCTTACCTTAAAGTGTCCAAGTAAGATAGGAGCACCTAGATACTTCTCAGAATCAGTCACTAAAGACATATTAAGGGCATTAGCTAAAACATTACATTCATTAGGACTGAGATTCTTACTTAAATACACACAAGACTTATCAAAATTCAGCATTTGTCCAGAAAGATTACCAAAATCCTGTAGAATCTGCAAAATATTATCAATATGCTGCATATTAGCTTGTCCAAAGATAAGAATATCATCAGCAAAAAGCAGATGAGAAATAGGTGGAGCTTTCCTAGATGCTTTAATTCCAATTATAGATTTATTATGCTCAGCAAAAAGCAAAGATCTAGAGAGGTATTCCATAGAAAGAATAAAAAGATAAGGGGATAAAGGATCCCCTTGTCTAATTCCCCTAGTTGGTTCAAATTGCTCATAAGGAGAGCTATTTAGCAGCACACTAATACTAGTTGTAGTGACACATTGCATAACAAGATTACAGAATTCTTTGCTGAAACCAAAATTCTCTAAAACTTTGTGAAGGAAAGTCCATTCTAGCCTATCAAAGGCCTTAGAAAGGTCAACCTTAATAGCCATAGTTCTACTAATACCTTCCTTAAGTTTCATAGTATGAATCAATTCATGAGCATAATAATATTGTCATGAATTGCTCTCCCTGGGACAAAAGAAGCCTGGTAAGGAGAAATTAACTTCTTAAGCAAAGGCTTAATTCTATTAGCTAGGATTTTAGACAAAATTTTATAAGAAGCATTACACAGACCAATTGGTCTAAAACCAGAAGACTTTTTTGGACTCTTACACTTAGGAATAAGTGATATATAGGTCTTATTAACACATCTAGGCATATGACCACTTTCAAAAAATCTTTTAACCACATTAACAACATCTTTACCCATAAGAGACCACTGAGTTTGATAAAAACCTTCTTGAAAACCATCAGGTCCAGGAGAACTCCAAGCAGCCATATTCTTAACAACATTCTCAATTTCAATATCATCAGGCACAGCATGAAGTAAAGCATTGTCAGCATCAGTAAGAACACAAGAGATAACATCAAAATTTTCCTCAAACAAGATAGGATTTGAGGTACTAGCAACATATTTAAAATGATTAGTAAGAAGATTACTAATATCATCTCTATCCTTAAGCCAATTACCATCATTATCACAAAGAATAGATATATTATTAGTATGCTTTCTTTTATTCGCCATAGTATGAAAATATCTGGTATTTATCCATATCAAGTCCAGTTTTATCTCTAGATTTTTCCTTGTAGAATTCAGATTGTATTTTATACCAGTTTTCAAGCTCACTAGTAATACACTTAACTCTAGCATGTTGGTCCTCAGAATATGTCTCATTTTGAGCTGATTCTAAGACATTTTTCAAATTATTAATATTCTTTTGAATGTCTCCAAATTCCATTCTATTCCATTGTGATAGAGATAATCTAGCACTTTGCTATTTTTGTTTCAACTTGTAGGCAGGGCTACCTAGAACATCTAAATTCCAAGACTGTTAAAGCTTATCCTTAAAACTATTATGTCCTATCCAAGTCCTAAAGAACTTAAAAGGCCTCCACAAATGCTTAGGTATAGGATCAGTAATAAGACAGGACAATGATCAAAAGCTATGAAATTCGAATGTAAAAGCTTAGCAGATAAAAACTGTAAAGAACAATCATTATTACAAAGTGTCATGTCCAATCTTGCTTTTTTGGTTCCAGTACCATAATAATTACTGGTCCATGTATAATCCTTACCCTCATAGCCAATATCAATTAAACCTGCATCATTAACTTTATTTTGTACCCATTTGTCAGATGTATTGTTATTGTTATCCAAATGAAAATTTAGATCACCTAGTACTAACCAAGGTTGTTGGACATCTTTACTGAATTCAGCTAGGAAATTCCATTGAGTTTTCTTAGGTTTAGAGTAAGTAGACCCATACATGAAAGATATAAGAGCTATAGGTTTACTTGTATCTACTTGAATGACTACATGAATGATGTTATTTTCATGACCAATAACTTCAACATCTATACCATCTTTACACATAAGAATAAGATCACCATCCTTATCAATTCTTTTTATGCAAACATAATTGAGATAATGAACTGATTAGGCTACTGAGATCATCCTCTCTTCATCAATTTTGGTTTCACAAAGAAAGATGAAATCAGGGTTTTGAGTTTTAACTAAGTTTTGAAATTGCTGTTTTGTAAAACTATTGGCAATCCCTTGAACATTCCATGAAATAATTTTCATTTTGAAAGCAGGAATATTAAAACAAAATAGTAAATTGCAGAGAATAGATGTTACCTTACCTTCCTTTGTGCTGCTACATGGATTATCCCTTGTTGTGACTATTTTAGTTGTCTGTGTGTTCACAAGAGTGCCAGAGTTTGAATCATCAAGTTCAAAAACAGGATTTTCTGGAGAATTGTTCCTCCGCCTCTTACCAAGTCTTTCACCTTCAGCAGCAACTACTTCACTAACAGAACTTTGACCAATGACATAACCATCCTTTGGAGGGACAAAAA
>JAJJMB010012945.1:0-15325 GCA_023531105.1 Papaver atlanticum
CTAAGATTTCTTATCAGTGCCGTGATTCAATGGTGACACCAAACTCAAGAAAATAAAATTTGTTTATTGGTAGTAATAATATTTTAATGTGGAGGAGGGTTCTTAGATACGCGTGTCATTGATAAGAGTTGCTGTTACCGACACTAATTTTAATTAGTCAACCAGATTTTTTATAAACGATTTTATTAGAATCCGGTGCCTATCGTATGGGTTGTGTTGTTAGAAGCCATTTGTTTGTCAATAATTCTTTTCAGACCGAGAAATGAAACCAGCCCAAAACCTCTGATGTGGGTCCGACGTGGAGGAAAGACAGAAGAAAACGCGTCTGATTTCTTCTGATAAAAACCAGAAAAACTGTCTCTTATTGTGAGCCGTTAATTTAAGTCTTGATATGTTTTGTCCATTGATTTCAGATCTGTATTTTTTTAAGAGTATTTTACCTTTTCATTGTTTCTCTCTAACTGAAACTTTTTGATATCACCTGTGGAAGAAGAACAGAAAAATGAAAGCAAAACTAGGGTTCGTTCTTGTTTCAAATCAAGATTTTTAGAAGGAAATTAGATTTGCTTCAAATCTGTAGAGGAAGAACAGTACAAGCCGTGGTTGTTATGAATTTTTTTTCCAAAACTTTTGCTTCAAATCTCCAGATCTATGTACTTAAGAGTGAAATCGAAGTAATAAGAAGAGAATTCGTCCATTTAAAAATTATTGTTTTATGTAGGCTCGTTCGATTTCAATTTCGTTGTATTTTCTTCAACTCGGTCTCTGTTCTTGATCTGCCTGATTTTGGGTTCCCATATAACACCCAATTCAGTTATAACTTAGATAGTTACCTGCAATGCAGTTACTACCCTTTTTTATCTTCAATTAGTTCCTGGCAGTTAGGAAGAAAATGGGAGAAGAAAAAGGGAAAACAAAAGAATAGACAGCATCAGAAAATTGTATGTATGTTATTATGAGTTAATGTAACTCAAGTGAGATTTGTGCAGTTTTCCCCCAGAACATTGGGTTTCTGCAATTCAATTAATACAAAGAAAATCTTGTATTATTTTTGTGTTTTGTTGCTTGAAAATTGTTTGTTTAAATTCCACAAAGAAGAAGGTCAGAAGTTGATCAAGTTTTTGGTATCAGCAGCCCGTGTTTCGATTCTAGTATGAATGCAGGGGTTGAGGTCTAAAGGAGAAGTAGTAGTACCAATTGATCTCGACATTGGCAAGAAGAAAAGAGTGATGACAAACTCAGATGAAGAAGAATCTACCCCATCGATGGAAAAGCTTGGAGAAGACATGCAAGAGATGAGGAAGAACATGAAGATGATGATGGAAATGATGAAAGGAATGGTTCCACCATCAAAGGATCAAGATAACCAACATCAAATCATTGAAGAAGAGGGATCCAACAGTCACTCTAATGCAAAAATTGATGTTGAAACACCTTTCAAACTACAGGCAAACTTTCAAATACCCTCATATGTTGGAGAACTGGATCCTGAAAAATTGGATGGTTGGCTAAAAACTTTGGAGGTCTACTTCAGTACAAAGGCTTACACCGAACTTCACAAGGTTAGTTTTGCTAGATTAAAGCTTGGAGGTCATGCACTAACATGGTGGGAAGCACACACTTCTGGGTTGTCAACAAACAATGAACCTCCGGTAAGCTCTTGGATACAATTTTCTACTGCTTTACGGAATCAGTTTTACCCTATTGGACATAGAGAACGGCTTAAAGAGCGTTGGCAATTTCTACGTCAAACTACAGGGCAAACGGTACAAGAATATACCACTGAGTTTCGGAAGCAAGCAGTGGCGTTGGGTGTTAACTTAAGAAATCCAGAAGTGTTAGACAAGTACAGAGCAGGTTTGTTCTTTCACTTGCGAACAGAACTAGCACTTTTTGGAGTTACTTACATTGATGGTGCTTGTAAAAAGGCCATGTACATAGAAATGAAAAGTCGTTCTTCTGGAAACAAGACTGAATTTTCGAAGAAAAGTTCCAACCAAGAAAATGGGTTTCGAAAAGGTGACACAAAGAAGAACCATGTAGTGGCTAACAAGGGAAGAACATATTGTGATCATTGCAAAACGGATAGACATTCCAAGGAGAAATGTTGGAAGTTGCACCCTGATTTACAACCTTCATGGTGGAAGGATAAAGGTAAAAAGGTTGCTAATGTGTGTATCGAAGATGAAGTGATTGAGGGCTCATCGCAGCCAAACGAGAAGTTGGCGTGTATGGCAGGCAAGATGGGTGCTGTTTTTGAAGAAACTAAAGAAGAGTTGTTTTGGGTATATGCCCAGATTGGGATGACTTCAGTTATCACTTTGTTCGATAGTGGTTCTCAACAGAATTTAATTTCTGAACAGTTGGTGAAGGAATTGAAATTGAGTACTTTTCCACATCCTCAACCGTATCCATTGGGGTGGCTACAGAAAGATGTAGAGCTACAAGTGAAGACGCAGTGCAAGTTTAAGTTCGCCATAAATGAGAAGTTTAAGGACGAAATTACTTGTGATGTAGTACCATTGGATGTATGTCAAATTATTTTTGGCAGTCCATATTTGTGGGATAGAGATGGTGTTTTCTACAGAAGAGAGAATGTATGGAGATTGGTGAAAGATGGAAAAGGATTTCGTATCTTAGCTTCGAAGGAGAAGAAGAAGTTACAACTTATAACAGCCCAGCAAACCAAGCATTTAGTGAATGTCAGCAGAAAGTTTGTATTGGTTATACTAAGACCATTAGTTGAAGATAGTGTTCAAGAACAGACTGGTGCACTTGGTGACTGTAGTGGAGGGAAAAGAGAAGAGTTGGAGCGGGTTATTAGTAACTTCAAAGAAATCACAGAGGAACCTAAAGGTCTGCCACCGAAGAGAGAAATAGAACATGAAATCCAGCTTTTACTTGAAGCTCCTGTGCCAAATGTTGGATTATAGACAGTCCATTGCAGAGTCAGATGAAGTGAAAAAACAAGTAGAAGAACTGCTAGATAAAGGGTTGATCCAGCCTAGTTCGTCACCAGCAGGTTCACCAATTGTTTTGGTACCTAAGAAGGGTGGAGAATGGCGAATATGCATCGACTATCGGGCTCTAAACAAAATCACTGTGAAAAACAGGTATCCCCTTCCTCGAATTGATGATTTATTTGATCAACTTAAGCATGCTAAATATTTTAGTAAGCTAGATTTAAAGTCTGGTTATCATCAATTGAGAATGAAAGAAGAAGATGTATGGAAAACAGCATTTAAAACGAAACAAGGGTTGTTTGAATGGTTAGTCATGCCTTTCGGGTTAACCAATGCTCCTGCCACATTTATGCGGTTGATGAATGAGGTGATGCGGCCTGTTTTAGATAAATTTGCTGTTGTTTTCTTGGATGATATTCTGGTTTACAGTACGTCATGGAAAGATCACTTGTTGCACTTGGAAACCGTGTTTAAAATACTGAATTCGGCAAAGCTCAAGCTGAATATGAAGAAATGTGAGTTTGCTAAGAAGTCAGTTAATTATTTGGGTCATGTCGCGGGCAATGGAGAAATTGGTGTCGATACAAGTAAAGTTGCAACTATCCAAGATTGGCCAAGACCTGCAACACAGACAGAATTGAGGAGTTTTATCGGAGCAACACAATAATTACGGAAGTTTATACGGAACTACTCAGACATTGCAGCACCGTTATTATGCTTATTATCGAAGGATAAGAGTATAGATTGGGGTGAAGAGCAAGAGAAGGCGTTCCAGACTTTGAAGGAGAAAATTTGTAATGCACTGGTCCTAGCCTTGCCAGATATGTGAATGCCATTTGAAGTAGAGACGGATGCGTCAGGACATGCAATGGGGGCTGTTTTGTTACAGGGAGGTAAGCCTGTTTGTTACCACTCAGAGTTGTTTTCGGGAGCAGTTCTGAATTATGCAACCTATGATTAAGAACTGTATGCGATTATTCAAGCTATAAAGAAATGGCGACACTATTTGTGGGGTAAGGAGACGATTGTACATACGGATCATGAACCATTGAAGTATTTGCAGTCACAAAGTAAACTTCAACAGACTAGGCATTTCAAATGGATGGGTTATCTGCAACAATTCAAGTTGGTGATAAAGTATAAGAAGGGTGTCACTAATGAGCTTGCTGATTTCCTGTCCAGACCTCCTCTAAAAATTGCTGCAGTAGTGATGCAAGTATAACCAGCTTCGTTTGATATGTATAAGAAGATGGGTTAATGTTTAAGAAAAACAAGTTGTGCATTCCACCAGAGCTTCGACTCACTTTAATTCGTGAGGCTCGTACTTCTTTAGTTGCTGGACATTTTGGGGTCAAGAAGACGTCGGCAAATTTACAGCGTTATGTGTATTGGCCTGGCATGATTCAGGAGATAGAACGTTTTGTAAAGGGTTGTGTAATCTGTTGTACAAGTAAGCCAAGTAACTGGAAGATGGGGCTGTATACACCATTACCAGTTCCGAGTAGACCCTGGGAAAGTATCTCGATGGATTTTCTGGGTGGTTTAAACACGACTAAAACAAGAAATGACTACATCTTCGTCATAGTTGATCGTTTCAACAAAATGGCATTGATGATTCCCTGTAAGAAGACGGTTACAGCAGAAGGAGCAGCAAGTTTGTTTTTTCAACATGTCTTTGTTCACTTTGGATTACCTCGCAGTATCATTAGTGACAGGGACAACAGATTTTTGAGTTCATTTTGGAAGAATTTGTGGTGTATGATGGATACAAAACTCAAAAGATCGACTGCATTTCACCCGCAAACAGATGGGCAGACGGAGGTCGTAAACCGCACAATAGCTCATTTGTTGCGAGCTTATAATCAGCAAAGACCAAGAAGTTGGGACGAGAACTTGCCTTATATACAATATTGTTATAATCGAGCTGTACACGGTTCGTCAGGAAAGTCTCCTTTTGAGGTCTGTTATGGTTTTATTCCAAATTCTCCTTTCGACATTGTGCTTTCTGGAAGTGCAGTAGGTAACAATTCAAGGACCGAAGAGGTAGCTGCAGAGAAGTTTATTCATCGTATACAACAGATTCATGAGAAGGTTCATGAGAATTTGGAAAAAAGCTCAAGCTAAGTACAAGGAGCGACATGATAAACATCGAATGCAGCGCACGTTTCAGGTTGGAGATTCGGTGTGGCTATATCTTGAAAAGGCGTGTTTGCAAGGTCCTAATAAGAAATTGAAGCCATTGAGGTATGGTCCTTTTAAAATCTTGGAGCAGTACGGTACTAATGCATTCAAGCTGGATTTACCAGGTTACATGAATATATATTCAGTTACCAATGCGGAAAATCTGAAGCTTTTTGAGCCATCGTTATTGGATGAACGAGAGGAATCACCATTGTTGCCGACGATGCACGATTTGGTACCAAGTGAGGCTGCTACAGAAGACTACTTGCTTGGGAAGAAGACTAGAATGACATGAAGTGGTGAACAAGAATTCTTTTGGGTATGTGCTAAGGGACAGTATCCAAATCGAGCTAAATGGTACTCCTTGGAGCAAGTTCAGAAGAATTTTCCTCATTTGTTATCTTGAGCTTTTGGGGACCAAAAGCCTTCATATGGGGGAGGTTTGATCTGCCTGATTTTGGGTTCCCATATAACACCCAATTCAGTTATAACTTAGATAGTTAACTGCAATGCAGTTACTACCCTTTTTATCTTCAATTAGTTCCTGGCAGTTAGGAAGAAAATGGGAGAAGAAAAAGGGAAAGCAAAAGAATAGACTGCATCAGAAAATTGTATGTATGTTCTTATGAGTGAATGTAACTCAAGTGATATTTGTGCAGTTTTCCCCCAGAACATTGGGTTTCTGCAATTCAATTAATACAAAGAAAATCTTGTATTATTTCTGTGTTTTGTTGCTTGAAAATTGTTTGTTTAAATTCCACAAAGAAGAAGGTCAGAAGTTGATCAGTTCTTCAATACCCTTACATCTATTTCAGGTTCATTCTATTTTCATCCACTTTAGATTTCTTTTCAGAAATAAATTAGAGCAATAATGTTGGAATATAAATTAGTTACCTTTTTTTTTTTTTTCCATTTTTGCAGGCTTCGAATCTCAAAACAAGGTACTTCTGGTAGAAATATGACAGGAAATAATTTCTAAGGAAGAAGAACCAGTAAGACACAATCTCAAGTATCTTAATTTTAAGAATTTATTTCCCCAATTACCATTTGTTTAAATTGGCAGTTCCTTTGATATTTATAATGTTGCTTTGTTTAAACTTTTAACCGATTAATGAAAATACCCGTTTTGATTATAAACTTGTTTACTTAGGTGCGTATAGCTGCAGTTATGTATTTACTAAAGTTCCCATACTCAGATTTCATGGGAATTTGATTATTTAGATTAGAGGGGATGTTGATGTTGTGATCTCAGTAGGAATACCCATATGCAGGGCCTTAACATTCAATTGGCTTTTCGTTATAGTTGTATTCATGCTTATTGCCAATGCACCATTTCTTATCAATTTGATATGTTAAGTTTTGGTAGCATCATATAATTTCGAACTGGATTGATAAACAGATACAGGACTTTCCTCTCATAAAAACCATGCCGATGCTAGTTGCTACTATAGAGCTTGACTAGCAATTAACCGCCTAACTAGTAGTAGCCTAGATGGACATATATGGCTTAATACATGTCAAAATTAACTTGATGTGAAAGGGATGCAAACTTCATTGGTTCTGTTCATTGTTTAGAATAACGTTTTAAGACTGCGAAGTAATATCTAAAATAATAGTTTTTCTACTAGGCATGGCATAGTTTTGTAAATTACTCTTGCACAGCGTCTCATAATTGTTAAACTCTTGCCTAAATTGTAGGCGATGATGATATTGACGAGGAACATGAACCCGAGCATGATGTTCATGTACATGCTGAACCGATGGTGAAGATGCTCCAGGCACCTTCGCCACCTAAAGAAGCAGAAAGGCATCTTTCAAAGAAGGAGCTGAAGAAAAAGGAAATTGCAGATATTTGAACCTGAATTACATCTTGAATCTATCGATCAAACTGATATTTGAATCTCAGTCTATCAATTTTTTTTGTTGGTCATGTAATCACAATAAAGAAAGTAATTGTCCATTGAACAACCTTGTAGTAATACCAAATTGTACTGTACATGTAGTCGTAAGAAGACTTGGAGTGTAATTGATTATCAGTTCTGAAATGATATTTTTTATCATTTTATATTTTCCAAGGAAGAAATTTCTTTAGCAATTACTGTTAAGTATTATGGCATCTACTTAAGGGTTTATGGCAGAAAACAACAGTAATAGTTAATGAGTAACATTTGACTTGAAACGGAATTACTTCAACTAAGATAGGAAGACTGCTTATATAGAATCATACATAACTAAATTTCCTTAGTATTGGAAATTATAAAGCACAAATTTACCCAAAAAATCCAAAAGGCTGGAACATGCATTAGAGTTTCCAGTAGACTGCTTATACAGAATCATAGATAACTAAATTTCCCCAGTATTGGAAGTTTGACCCCAAAAATCCAAAAAGCTGAAAAATGTAATGTTAGTTTCAAGTAGATGTCAACTTCAAAAACAAAACATTCATTTAAAATTTCATCCTTCTGAAAAGCATCTCCTTAGAGTGGCCTGTAACGGTGCTCCGGATAGGATGTAAGGTGATAGACATTAGCTTCTTGTGCTCCTTCATGTAGTCGAAATCCGCCATATGCAGGTGCATAAAATATGTTATCCAATTGTTGAGGTGCAACATTAACAACCTGTCCGTAAGGTGAAATGTGAGGTACACCCAAATGTCCACCTGTGTAACTCTGCGACACTCCATACTGAATATTTTGGGTATATTGAAATTGTCCAATTGTATGAAGCTGCAAGTTTAACTACATTAGATGAAGATTTTTGCTATGCCCAATGATTTATGTTATGCCCAATTTTTTTTGCTACAATTCAAACTGATTGATTAATTAATAACTATCAATTAGCATTATAAAACAAAAACCAAATGCATTTGCACATAATAAGATGGAAACACCATTCATATATTCTTACCCGATACTGATGGTATTGTTCATGAATTGGGTTGATATTTTGTTGTGTCGGCACTTCTTGCAAAACCTACAAAACAAACATATAAGTCAGTAATGAATCATAAAAAAAGTATGCGCGCAAATAGATCAGCAGTACCGTACCTCAGTATTTTCTTTTCCTTTTTTTTTTTTTTTTTTTCTGTATACCTTAGGCTTCGAGGTGTTTTTACATGGCCTGCCTTTCGTAGGAACAACACGCGGGTTTTGGACTTCTATAACTTTGTTCATTTCTGTATGAATCACTTCCTTCGCGGTATTTGGAACTTTTTCAGTTACCAGTTTCAACTGTTCGCCTATCCATTTTTTTATATCATTGCATTCATCATCATCTCGAGATGCTATATCGGCAAGCTATGCAAAGTAATCACATAACTCCTTATAACGCTTTTCCTCGGGAGTTAGCTGGCAACTATCAGAACTCAAAGACACCTTTGAATGCGCTAATTTCACATCTTTTCTCCATCTCCTTAAAATGTAACGTTCTGGAATTGAGGTTACTTTGTTACGGAGTAACACACACAGCACATGAGTACAAAGCAATCCTCAAAATTCAAACATACAACAACTGCACTTCACTTTGCATTCATCCTTTTCATACCAAACCTTAAAAACAGCATGCTTCATAACTTTTTTAGCTTTTGGATTATGTTCGTCTTCTTCCCCTTCTTCTACTGTCGGTATAGTATTTACTTCAACAATATCTTCTTGATCTGAACCTGCAGCTGCTGTAGCATCTTCATCTGTTGAATTTCCGTCTTCATCTTCTACAAATGGTAGTCTGTAATACCAAATTTCTTGTTGTACATCATATCTTGTCACTTGAATACCATCTTGGATTTCATCTTGAACGTCAATTATTTCACAGTATATCTTCTTCGTCAATTCCTTTTGAATTTCTTGGAACTTTTCTATAGTGTACACATTTTGCATTTGTTCCTCTATTTCATAAGATGTTGTGGTTGGAATAACTTTTGAAAACGACCTAGCATCTGCCTTAAGTTCCTTTTCAACTTTGCTTCTTAAAGCATTGTCATATTGTTCAACAAACTCTGACAAAGTGGTTCTTGAATGAACATACCCGTCAAAGAAGGCATTCATGCTTTCACTTCGTTGCGTAGTCGACATTCCATCCCAGAAAGTTGTATTCACATAACAAGGCACCCAATGATCTTTTTCTGTATACATGTATTCAACCATCTACTTGATCTCAACTTTGGATACTTTTTCAACATCTCGCTCCAACTTTGTTCAAATTCCGTTGGAGATGTTGTATCATAGACGGCTCTTTTCAACCTACACTTTATGTTTTGATACTTCTTGTGACTACTTAACTTCTCGGGTATCTTCTTCATGATATGCCATAAACACGATCTGTGTTTAGCCTGCGGAAATATCCTCTCAACAGCAGCCTTCATTGAACTACATTGGTCCGTAAGTATAGCTTGTGGAGCACTTCCTTTCATGCAATCGAGCCATGCTTGGAACAACCAAACAAAAGTATCAATCTCCTCGTTCGAAATCAATCCACATCCAAATAGAGTCGACTGGCCATGGTGATTTACCCCAACAAAGGGAGCAAAGGGCATCGCATACTTATTAGTCAAGTAGGTAGTGTCAAATGTAACCACTTTGCCGAATTCTTTGTATGCTTCTCTGCACCTTTTATCTGCCCAAAAAACATTCCTCAAGCGACCATCGTCGCCTAAGTCTATTCTATAGAAGAAATCTTCTTTCAAATTTTGCATTCTCTCAAAGTGATTTATAAGTGCGGTAGCATCTCCTTCGCCTCATCTTTCTTTGACGAACTCGAATGGAGTAGTTGATGCTGTTTTATGCTTGCCATTTCAAACACAAGTATATGTCACATGCCTTAATATCCCCTCATCTTTACATCCAAATCCTGTTCCAGCTGCATATTTTCTATAGAATTCATATACTTCTTCTACCTCGTCGAATTCCATTCCAACTTTTGGCACTACTATATTACACTTACGGTTTCTTCCATCTTCGTTAGGAGTCTCATCCAACCCAAAATCATTTTCCTTCGATCCCACATCATCGTCCATCCTGCATACGAATCATTTTATAGCTATGTAAGTCTCTGTTAGGGCAACTTGGAAATTACTGAAATTTTAATAGAAATTAGGGCAAAAAAAATTACAGGGCAAAAATTACAGGAATCCATATCATAATAAAGTTTAGACTTTGGTAAACAACAGTCCATCAAGCATGTCAAACAACAAGGACTACTTGAAAAAATGTTAGGTTATAATTTAAAAATAAAGATATGGCCTGTAACATACGAATTTGGTTAACCTAACTGATTTTAGTTTAAAGTATAGAATAACCATTAAAGATTCTCTAAACATAGAGATTAATAATCTATTGTTCATAAGAAATAGAGATTATTATTTTAATATCAAACTTTATACAGTAATTTTGAATTTATAAATCCAAATTAGGGTGTTAAACCATGATTACAGTATTACCTCTTTGTAGTTCTTCTTTTTACTCTCCACTGTACGATGAAAGTTACTATGAAAGTGAACCCTTCTTTACAATAATAAAGACGAAAAATCTTCTGGTTAGCAAGAGCTGCTACTCGCCAAACCAGAGAGTCTGAATAGAGATTCAGTAATCACTTTTGAAGACCTTCTCTAAAAAAATCCAGATCTACATCTAACGGACGAAACATAATAAGGCTTAAAATATTTAAATTAACGGCTCACAATAAGAGACAGCTTTTCTGGTTTTTGTCAGAAGAAAACAGACGCGTTTTCTTCTATCTTTCCTCCACGTCGGACCCACGTCAGCAGCGGTTTTGGGCTGGTTTCATTTCTCGGTCTGTAAAGAATTATTGTTGGTGAATTCAAGTCAGCAATGCGAGGCCAGAGCATCAGCCGTGCGGTAGTCGACCAAATCGATGTTAGACTGACAGAAACAGCGGCCAGTTGCAAATTATTGAGAAGCTTGTTGCCCCTGTCGCAATAATAGGGTTATGCTCGAGCCTCTAGGGTGTGCGGTTTGTTATCACTTTAGAAGTAATGACTGCATTTTTAGTAAATCAAATTTGGCCAATAGTTTCTTACTGCATCTTTTTGTCGCATCTAACGTTCCGAGGAAAACCTATCATGTGAAGCAATTCAAAGAAGTTTCAAAAAAAAAAAAAACAAAAAAAACCTACCATGTGCGTGAATCGTTTAATCGTTTATCCGATTTTAGGCAGTGCTTCATGAACCCATCTCCTCATCATCAGGAATTAACTATCCAAGTCTGGATCCATCTTGTCATTGTACATCAGGTACATGGCAGATGTCTCCTTGAATGTGAACTTCCTTGCTGATTCCTAGTTCCCCTATCATATCTCCTCCAACTTCTAACAATTTCTGAAGTTGTCACTGATCTTCTAATGATTTAGATAATAACTACATACAAAAAAACCTAGACATTATAAATTTGCGACTGGCATACTCGCATTATATTGCAACATGTTTTACATATCTCCCAATCAATATGTCCAGAATAGCATAATGTGTAATCTATATGTCCAGATAAAAACAACACCGCAAGCATGAACAATACACAATCATCCATATTACACAAACTAGCTGTAATACTATCGTTTGAACAAAGCAAAATAGTGCAAGAGTGAATAACCCCAAATTTCTACTGTCAAAAGATCCAGACGGCCCCGCAGCAAGATTACTTCAATAATACCAAAATCCTAAACCAATAATTCAAATTCCCTGGCTTCCATTCTCCAATTAAAAACTAAACAAGAGTAGAAAGAAAAACAAAATTCATTCTACCATAACCACATCATTCGATTATCGCAACTTCTAAGCTCCCTTTCTCCTGAATGAGCTCCCTCAGTAAGTCTAGCTTTAGTGCTTTACCTCCAGTCAGTTGGCACAAAACAGTTCCACAATTTCCACATACAACCATTGTTTGAGAGTGACGGACTGAATACAGTAGTTCTGCCATCATAAATCCACCAACACAAAGATTCAGACACTCATATCTTTTCCAAATCATAAGAAAACTCTAAACCAAGGTTTTAAATGTAATACCTACTTACATGTTGAAGCATCCTTGGCACTAAACATCCTCTTTCAAAACAAACACACAAACAACTTCACTATCAGGTTCAGTACATACTGGTGAGTAAAAAGAAATTATAGAGATTGATAATGTTGAACCCTAGTCGACTAGCATAAGAATATGACATACCTAACATGGCTTTAAGTTGCACCGTGTGTGAAGATCCACGGCTTCATCATAAAGAAGACGTGTTAGACCCCCATCCTCTTTAATTTCACGAGGTATCATCCTTTTGCTTACTTCAAGACTCGCCACATAGCGACCAATACGATTATTTTCACAAGCAGCAGTCAAATTATACCTATAGTAAGGAAGACCCTTATCGTATAACAAAGAAACTTTGGTGATGATATCTTGAATGACAGGAAGAATAAGCTCTGCATTTTTCCTCTGGTCGACAGGAATTCTCAACTTCAAACAAGCTTTACATACTACAAAGAAGTTATTTGATCTGGAGTGACATCTGCATTCAGATATTTCCTTGGGAGGGTATCTTGCATCGTAATGCAAACAATCCCGAATGAAATAATCAACAGCTGATAAAGTACAATAAAAGCGAAAATTGAGAACTTCATAACGAATGGCAAGTTCCAACCCAAGGTTAACTCCTTGTAGTTCGTGATAAAAAAGTGAAACGCTCTTATCTTTAGGCTGCATTTTACACTCAGCGATTATTGGCTTCAACAGATTGTCACGTACAATAGCGCCATATCCAGATTTCTTATGGGTAACATAATAACCACTTACGTGAATAAAAAACTTTCTCTCCATGATCTTTATGTGCTTTATAATCTTCTCGTGATAATCTTCTACCGTACCACCACACACATCAAACCAACTGCTGATCCAGGCGGACATATCCGGTACCCAAGGCTTACATCCATAAATAGGCTCGTGTTCTGGTACCTTGATGCCATGCAAGAGATGAGAAAGTGAAAATTTTCAACTTGGGAACACAACAAGATTAAAAAATAAAGCTAAAAATAATCAGGTCGAAAATAGATATATGATGAGACTAATCTTACTGGAGGGGAATTAGATATATTGTATTCACACATAGATGACCTTTGCTTCTGCTTATCCAGCTCAAATGGCTCTCTGATGGCACAGTACTCACATATGTGTTCTAGTTCATTGTTGTGTTGAAGGACCTGATAAAGTGTCTATAATAAAAATCCAGATACAAACAAAATCAGCATGAATTAATAATTTATGTCAAAGAAGTTGTAAACTGTAAACAGGGATAACAAGACCACCAAGTAATACTACTGAATCGTACCAAAAATTCTGTCCACTCTCTGTCATCTCTTCTGGGATGGGAAATTCTGTCAATCCTTCTGTCCCTGTTATACTACCAGGTATAGCCATTCCACATAATTTCATATGATTTAAAATCTGGGTATCAGGAATACAACTGCAAGAGAAAAAAAATTAACGTTTTGAATTAGAGAAAGACATCCTTGCAAACAATAACATAACTCTATTGATATGAAATAGAACACGTACCTCCAGCTCATGGCTGCAGCGACTAGTAAGTGTTAGTATTCTGTACACAGAAACCAAAAAAAAACACAACCAAATCAGATACTTCAAAGGTTTTTAGCGCAACTACCAGAGAAAACCTAGATCTACATAATAATTGGGCCGACCGACCGGAGGGCCCGAAGGGAGGGAGTCCCTTTTATGGCCACTTTTTTTTATCAAATGTGCAATTTGATAAAAAGATTGGAGCCTGTCTGGTACACTATCTAGTCTATTAGGCCATGCAGTATATTTGTCCCTTAACCATTGTCAGGTAGTAGGGTAATGCATGCTTTCAGACCAACGTAACTGTGAAAAATATCATCAATATGAGGGGACCAGTGACAGTAAGGAAGCTACTATTGCCATTACTAGCTACATATAGTAGAATTAGGGAAGAGCAACTTCAGTATTTCATTACCAAAAACTAAAATAAAGAAGGAATTGCAGTTCATGTAATGCATGAATGGTGTTATCATCCTTGAGAAAGCTACTAAGAGGGAAACCAAAATTCTTCGGTAATAAGAGTGATGGAACATGAATTCAGGGTCTTGATCTGCTAGTGACAAAGCACAAGTGAGCCTTAGATAGGAAAAGCCTATTAAATAGCTTGGCACCATGAAGATGATTAAGCTAGTTACGGTAAAAAAATCATACTAACTAGGTTGTCTCTTTCTTGCTACTTCAGCAAATGGGTTAGGTATTTAAGGGAGAGAGTTTGGGGATTCAAATGGTGGATTTGATGAAATACATGAAACAAAAAGCAATTTTCATTTCCAAATTTTAAAAAAGTTGAAAATGGATAATAGAGATACCAGACGTTGTCAGGGTCATCGCTTGGATCACATAATGGAGGTTGAGCACCAGCATCCTGCCCCAAATAGCAGCTATTATTTGAAGGTTTGCGCCATATAGCGACATATCCTTCTTTCTTCACAAGCTCCCAGCAAAGACGAGTAGTAAGGTCCTCCATCTCTGCAAGGAATAGAAATTCGTAAGGTTAGGCAAAAAAAACTTCAAAAACATGCCGTGTTAAGAAAAACAATTAGCCATTCGAGGTAGAACATCCACTGTTCCTGCAAGGGAAATTCATGCTTATAGACCGGCTGTGCTGCCCAAGCAAGATATTCTCCACCTCTGAGCATCCTGTTGACCTCAAGAAGATAAACTCCGTCTTCACCACAATTAAAAGAGAAAAACTATTGTATTCAGTATAAAATATCTAAAATCATGAAAATTTTGAAAGACCAATTTCAGTCTCTGACGTCTCTGTCTTTTTTCTAGCTAGACGAATCGGAAACCAGCAAGACATCCTAGTGAAGATTTTTAGAGATCACCAAATCTAAGTTCAAGGAAAGTACGAAAAACAATCCATAACCTCCAGAATCATACTATATAAGTGCAACAATCATATTTCTCAGTTTCAGTATACAGTATTTCATCACGCAATGACTTACCATCACGAGTCCAATTGATTCTACACCTTGAACAATGTATCAACTCAAAAGCCTGGCTTGGATACAATAAGCGTCGTGTTGCGAAAGCTGCCACCATCGCAGGCACACCGCGCTCAAGAGCAAACTGAATCTGGTTTTCATGAACATCTTTTGGTGC
>JAJJMB010012963.1:1232-21567 GCA_023531105.1 Papaver atlanticum
ATAAGCTTGTACCACCATCTTTGCATTTTGTGAAAAACTAGCTTTAGATAATGAGACCTTCAAATCAAGTCACAACTAGAGAAATGATGGCTTGTTACAAAGCTTACAATCAATGGAACAATATCTTACAAAATGATCCAAAAAATATTTTGCCTCATTTTTGCGGATACAAGCGTGTACTGCCTTTTCATTTTGTGAAAAACAAGCTTTTAATAATGAGACCTTCAATTAAGGCCAGAACTAGAGAAATGATGCGTTGTTACAAAGCTTAAAGTCAATGGAACAATATCTTACAAAATGATCATAAAAATATTTTTCCTCATTTTGGCAAATACAAAGCTTGTACCACCACCTTTGCATTTTTTGAAAAAATATCTTTAGATAATAAGACCTTCAAATCAAGTAACAAATAGTGAAATGATGGCTTGTTACAAAGCTTACAGTCAATGGAGCAATATCTTACAAAATGATCAAAAAAGATTTTGCCTCATTTTTGCGGATACAAGCGTGTACCGCCGCCTTTGCATTTTGTAAAAACTAGTTTTTAATAAAGAGACCTTCAATTCAAGTCAGAACTAGAGAAATGATGGGTTGTTACAAAGCTTACAATCAATGGAACAATATCTTACAAAATGATCCAAAATATATTTTGCCTCATTTTTACAAATACAAAGCTTGTACCACCACCTTTTCATTTTGTGAAAAACTAGATTTAGATAATGAGACCTTCAAATCAAGTCACAACTAGAGAAATGATGGCTTGTTACAAAGCTTACAATCAATGAAACAATATCTCACAAAATGATCAGAAATATATTTTTCCTCATTTTTGCGGATACAAGCGTGTACCGCCTTTGCATTTTGCGGAAAACTAGCTTTTTATAATAAGACCTTAAATTAAAGTCAGAACTAGAGAAATGATGGGTTGTTACAAAGCTTAAAGTCAATGGAACAATATCTTACAAAATGATCCAAAAAATATTTTTCCTCATTTTGGAAAATACAAAGCTGTTACCACCACCTTTGCATTTTGTGAAAAAATAGCTTTAGATAATTACACCTTAAAATCAAGTCACAAATAGTGAAATGATAGCTTGTTACAAAGCTTACAGTCAATGGAACAATATCTTAAAAAATGATCCAAAAAGTATTTTGCCTCATTTTTGCGGATACAAGCGTGTACCGCTGCCTTTGCATTTTGTAAAAACTAGTTTTTTATAAAGAGACCTTCAATTAAGGTAAGAAATAGAGAAATGATTGGTTGTTACAAAGCTTACAATCAATGGAACAATATCTTACAAAATTATCCAAAAAATATTTTTCCTCATTTTTGCGGATAAAAGCGTGTACCACCACCTTTGCATTTTGTGAAAAAATAGCGTTAGATAATTAGACCTTCAAATCAAGTCACAAATAGTGATATGATGGCTTGTTACAAAGCTTACAGTCAATGGAACAATATCTTACAAAATGATCCAAAAAATATTTTGCCTCATTTTTGCGGATACAAGCGTGTACCGCCGCCTTTGCATTTTGTGATAACTAGCTTTTAATATTGAGACCTTCAATTCAAGTCAGACCTAGAGAAATGACGGGTTGTTACAGTGCTTACAATCAATGGAACAATATCTAACAAAATGATCCAAAAAATATTTTGCCTCATTTTTGCAAATACAAAGCTTGTACAACCACATTTGCATTTTGTGAAAAGATTTTGTTAATGAGACCTTTAAATGAAGGTACAACTAGAGAAATGATGGGATGTTACAAAGCTTACAGTCAATGGAACAATATCTTACAAAATGATCAAAAAAGTATTTTGCCTCATTTTTGCGGATACAAGCGTGTACTGCCTCCATTTCATTTTGTAAAAACTAGTTTTTAATAAAGATACCTTCAATTCAAGTCAGAACTAGAGAAATGATGGGTGGTTACAATGCTTACAGTCAATGGAACAATATCTTAAAAAATGATCAAAAAAATATTTTACCTCATTTTTGCAAATACAAAGCTTGTACAACCACCTTTGCATTTTGTGAAAAAATAGCTTTAGATAATTAGACCTTCAAATCAAGTCACAAATAGTGAAATGATGGTTTGTTACAAAGCTTACAATCAATGGAACAATATCCTACAAAATGATCCAAAAAATATTTTGCCTCATTTTTGCGGATACAAGCGTGTACCGCCTTTGTATTTTGCGAAAACTAGCTTTTAATAATGAGACCTTCAATTCAAGTCAGAACTAGAGAAATGATGGGTTGTTACAAAGCTTACAGTCAATGGAAAAATATCTTACAAAATGTTCCAAAAAATATTTTTCCTCATTTTTTCGGATACAAGCGTGTACTGCCGCCTTTGCATTTTGTAAAAACTAGTTTTTAATAAAGAGACCTTCATTTCAAGTAAGAACTAGCGAAATGATGGGTTGCTACAAAGCTTACAGTAATTTAACAATATCTTACAAAATGATCCAAAAATTTTTTTGCCTCATTTTTGCGGATACAAGAGTGTACTGCCGCCTTTGCATTTTGTAAAAACTAGTTTTTAATAAAGAGACCTTCATTTCAAGTAAGAACTAGCGAAATGAAGGGTTGCTACAAAGCTTACAATCAATGGAACAATATCTTACAAAATGATCAAAAAAATATTTTGCCTCATTTTTGAAAATACAAAGGTCGTACCACCAACTTAGCATTTTGTGAAAAACTAGCTTTAGATTATGAGACCTTCAAATCAAGTCACAACTAGAGAAATGATGGCTTGTTACAAAGCTTACAAACAACTGAACAATATCTTAAAAATTATCCAAAAATATTTTTCCTACTTTTTGCTATTACAAGCCTGTACCTCCTTTGCGTTTTGCGAAAAATAGCTTTTAATAATGAGACCTTCAATTCAAGTCAGAACTAGAGAAATGATGGGTTGTTACAAACTTACAGTCAATGGAACAATATCTTACAAAATGATCCAAAAAATTTTTTGCCTCATTTTTCCAAATACAAAGCTTGTACCACTACCTTTGCATTTTTTGAAAAAATAGCTTTAGATAATTAGAAATTCAAATCAAGTCACAAATAGTGAAATGATGGCTTGTTACAAGGCTTACAATCAATGGAATAATATCTTACAAAATGATCCAAAAAATATTTTGCCTCATTTTTGCGGATACAAGCGTGTGCCGCCTTTGCATTTTGCGAAAACTACCTTTTAATAATGAGACATTTAATTCAAGTTAGAACTAGAGAAATGATGGGTTATTACAAAGCTTACAGTCAATGGAACAATATCTTAACAAATGATCAAAAAAATATTTTACCTCATTTTGGCAAATAGAAAGCGGGTACCACCACCTTTGCATTTTGTGAAAAATAGATTTAGATAATTAGACCTTCAAATCAAGTCACAAATAGTGAAATAATGGCTTGTTACAAAGCTTACAGTCAATGGAACAATATCTTACAAAATGATCCAAAAAGTATTTTGCCTCATTTTTGCGGATAAAAGCGTGTACCGCCGCCTTTGCATTTCGTGAAAACTTTCTTTAAATATTGAGACCTTCAATTCAAGTCATAACTTGAGAAATGATGGGTTGTTACAGTGCTTACAGTCAAGGGAACAATATCTTAAAAAATGATCCAAAAAATATTTTGCCTCATTTTTGCAAATACAAAGCTTGTACCACCACCTTTGCATTTTGAGAAAAGTTTTAGATAATGAGACCTTTAAATCAAGTCACAACTAGAGAAATGATGGCTTGTTACAAAGCTTACAGTCAATAGAACAATATCTTACAAAATGATCCAAAGAATATTTTGCCTCATTTTTGCGGATACAAGCGTGTAATGCCGCCTTTGCATTTTTTAAAAACTAGTTTTTAATAAAGAGACCTTCAATTAAAGTAAGAACTAGAGAAACGATGGGTTGTTACAAAGCTTACAATCAATGGAACAATATCTTACAAAATAGTCCAAAAAATATTTTGTCTCATTTTTGAAAATACAAAACTTGTACCACCACCTTTGCATTTTTTGAAAAACTAGCTTTAGATAATGAGACCTTCAATTCAAGTCACAACTAGAGAAATGATGGCTTGGTACAAAGCTTACAATCAATGGAACAATATCCTACAAAATGATCCAAAAAATATTTTGCCTCATTTTTGCGGATACAAGCGTGTACCGCCTTTGTATTTTGCGAAAACTAGCTTTTAATAATGAGACCTTCAATTCAAGTCAGAACTAGAGAAATGATGGGTTGTTACAAAGCTTAAAGTCAATGGAAATTTATCTTTAAAAATGATCCAAAAAATATTTTTCCTCATTTTGGCAAATACAAAGCTTGTACCACCACCTTAGCATTTTGTGAAAAAATATCTTTATATAATTAGACCTTAAAATCAAGTCACAAATAGTGAAATGAAGTCTTGTTACAAAGCTTACAGTCAATGGAACAATATCTTACAAAAGGATCCAAAAAATATTTTGCCTCATTTTTTCGGATACAAGCGTGTACCGTCGCCTTTGCATTTTTTTTAAAACTAGCTTCGAATAATGAGACCTTCAATTCAAGTCAGAACTAGAGAAATGATGGGTTGTTACAAAGTTAAAAGTCAATGGAACAATATCTTGCAAAATGATCCAAAAAATATTTTTCCTCATTTTTGCGAATACAAAGCTTGTACCACCACCTTTGCATTTCGTGAAAAAATAGCTTTAGATAATAAGACCTTCAAATCAAGACACAAATAGTGAAATGATGGTTTGTTACCAAGCTTACAATCAATGGAAAAATATCTTACAAAATGATCCAAAAAATATTTTGCCTCATTTTTGCGGATACAAGCGTGTACCGCCTTTGCATTTTGCGAAAACTAGCTTTTAATAATGAGACCTTCAAATCAAGTCAAAAATATTGAAATGATGGCTTATTAAAAAGCTTACAGTAGATGGAACAATATTTTCCAAAATGATCCAAATAGTATTTTGCTTCATTTTTGCGGATACAAGCGTGTACCGCCGCCTTTGCATTTTGTAAAAACTAGTTTTTAAAAAAGAGACCTTCAATTCAAGTTAGAATTAGAGAAATGATGGGTTGTTACAAAGCTTACAATCAATGGAACAATATCTTACAAAATGATCAATAAAATATTTTCCCTCATTTTTGAAAATACAAAGTTTGTACCACCACCTTTGCATTTTTTGAAAAACTAGCTTTAGATAATGAGACCTTCAAATCAAGTCACAACTAGAGAAATGATGGCTTGTTACAAAGCTTACAATCAATGGAACAATATCTTACAAAATGATCCAAAAAATATTTTTCCTCATTTTTGCGGATACAAGCGTGTACCGCCTTTGCATTTTTTGAAAACTAGCTTTTAATAATGAGAACTTCAATTCAAGTCAGAACTACAGAAATGATGAGTTGTTACAAAGCTTACCGTCAATGGAAGAATATCTTACAAAATGATCCAAAAAATATTTTTCCTTATTTTTGCGGATACAAGCGTGTACTTCCGCCTTTGCATTTTGTAAAAACTAGTTTTTAATAAAGAGACCTTCATTTCAAGTAAGAACTAGGGAAATGATGGGTTGCTACAAAGCTTACAATCAATGGAACAATATCTTACAAAATGATCCAAAAAATATTTTTCTTCATTTTTTAAAATACTAAACTTGTACCACCACCTTTGCATTTTGTGAGACCTTCAAATCAAGTCACAAATAGTGAAATGAGGTCTTGTTACAAAGCTTACAGTCAATGGAACAATATCTTACAAAATGATCCAAAAAATATTTTTCCTCATTTTTGCGGATACAAGCGTGTACCGCCTTTGCATTTTTCTATAAACTAGCTTTTAATAATGAGACCTTCAATCCAAGTTGTTGACTGAAAACTTGATTATTGGTATATCAGAACTAGAGAAATGATGGGTTGTTACAAAGCTTAAAGTCAATGGAACAATATCTTACAAAATTTATCCAAAAAATATTTTTCCTCATTTTGGAAAATACAAAGCTTGTACCACCACCTTTGCATTTTGTGAAAAAATAGCTTTAGATAATTAGACCTTCAAATCAAGTCACAAATAGTGAAATGATAGCTTGTTACAAAGCTTACAGTCAATGGAACAATATCTTAAAAAATGATCCAAAAAGTATTTTGCCTCATTTATGCGGATACAAGCGTGTACCGCCTTTGCATTTTGCGAAAACTAGCTTTTAATAATGATCCCTTCAATTCAAGTAAGAACTAGAGAAATGATTGCTTGTTACAAAGCTTACAGTCAATGGAACAATATCTTACAAAATAATCCAAAAAATATTTTTCCTCATTTTTGCGGATACAAGCGTGTACCGCCGCCTTTGCATTTTGTAAAAACTAGTTTTTTATAAAGAGACCTTCAATTCAAGTCAGAACTAGAGAAATGATTGGTTGTTACAAAGCTTACAATCAATGGAACAATATCTTACAAAATTATCCAAAAATTATTTTACCTCATTTTTGCGGA
Source organism: Papaver atlanticum (assembly GCA_023531105.1). Taxonomy (NCBI): domain Eukaryota; kingdom Viridiplantae; phylum Streptophyta; class Magnoliopsida; order Ranunculales; family Papaveraceae; genus Papaver; species Papaver atlanticum. The sequence continues at coordinate 7,747 of JAJJMB010012963.1, forward strand.
TACAAGCGTGTACTGTCGCCTTTGCATTTTTAGAAAACCAATTTTTAATAAAGAGACCTTCAATTCAAGTAAGAACTAGAAAAATATTGGGTGGTTACAGTGCTTACAGTCAATGGAACAATATCTTACAAAATGATCCAAAAAATATTTTACCTCATTTTGGAAAATACAAAGCTTGTACCACCACCTTTGCATTTTGTGAAAAAATTGCTTTAGATAATTAGACCTTCAAATCAAGTCACAAATAGTGATATGATTGCTTGTTATAAAGCTTACAGTCAATGGAACAATATCTTACAAAATGATCCAAAAAATATTTTGCCTCATTTTTTCGGATTCAAGCGTGTACCGCCGCCTTTGCATTTTGTGAAAACTAGCTTTTAATATTGAGACCTTCAATTCAAGTCAGACCTAGAGAAATGACGGGTTGTTACAGTGCTTACAATCAATGGAACAATATCTTAAAAAATGATCCAAAAAATATTTTTTCTCATTTTTGCAAATACAAAGCTTGTACAACCACATTTGCATTTTGTGAAAAGATTTTGTTAATGAGACCTTTAAATGTAGGTACAACTAGAGAAATGATGGGTTGTTACAAAGCTTACAGTCAATGGAACAATATTTTACAAAATGATCAAAAAAGTCTTTTTCCTCATTTTTGCGGATACAAGCGTGTACTGCCTCCTTTGCATTTTGTAAAAACTAGTTTTTAATAAAGAGACCTTCAATTCAAGTCAGAACTAGAGAAATTATGGGTGGTTACAATGCTTACAGTCAATGGAACAGTATCTTAAAAAATGATCCAAAAAATATTTTACCTCATTTTTGCAAATACAAAGCTTGTACCACCACCTTTCCATTTTGTGAAAAGCTTTAGATAATGAGACCTTAAAATCAAGTCACAACTTGAGAAATGATGGGTTGTTACAAAGCTTACATTCAATGGAACAATATCTTACATAATGATACAAAAAATATTTTACCTCATTTTGGCGGATACAAGCGTGTACCGCCGCCTTTGCATTTTGTGAAAACTAGCTTTTAATATTGAGACCTTTAATTCAAGTAAGAACTAGAGAAATGATGGGTTGTTACAGTGCTTACAGTCAATGGAACAATATCTTACAAAATGATCAAAAAAATGTTTTGCCTCATTTTTGCAAATACAAAGCTTATACCACCACCTTTGCATTTTGTGAAAAGCTTTAGATAATGAGACTTTAAAATCAAGTCACAACTAGAGAAATGATGGGTTGTTACAAAGCTTACAGTCAATGGAACAATATCTTACAAAATGTTCCAAAAAATATTTTGCCTCATTTTTGCGGATACAAGCGTGTACTGCCGCCTTTGCATTTTGTATAAACTAGTTTTTAATAAAGAGACCTTCAATTAAAGTCAGAACTAGAGAAATGATGGGTTGTTACAAAGCTTACAATCAATGGAACATAATCTTACAAAATGATCCAAAAATTATTTTGCCTAATTTTGGAAAATACAAAGCTTGTACCACCACCTTTGCATTTTGTGAAAAAATAGCTTTAGATAATTAGACCTTCAAATCAAGTCACAAATACTGAAATGATGGCTTGTTACAAAGCTTACAGTCAATGGAACAATATCTTACAAAAGGATCCAAAAAATATTTTGTCTCATTTTTTCGGATACAAGCGTGTACCGTCGCCTTTGCATTTTTTTAAAACTAGCTTCGAATAATGGGACCTTCAATTCAAGTCAGAACTAGAGAAATGATGGGTTGTTACAAAGCTTACAGTCAATGGAACAATATCTTACAGAATGAACCAAAAAATATTTTTCCTCATTTTGGAAATACAAACCTTTGCATTTTGTGAAAAAATAGCTTTAGATAATTAGACCTTCCAATCAAGTCACAAATAGTGAAATGATTGCTTGTTGCAAATCTTACAGTCAATGGTACAATATCTTACAAAATGATCCAAATAATATTTTGCCTCATTTTTGCGGATACAAGCATGTACCTCCACCTTTGCATTTTGTGAAAACTAGCTTTTAATATTGAAACCTTCCATTCAAGTCAGAACTAGAGAAATGATGGGTTGTTACAGTGCTTACAGTCAATGGAAAAATATCTTACAAAATGATCCAAAAAAAATTTTGCTTCATTTTTGCGGATACAAGCGTGTACTGCTGCCTTTGCATTTTGTAAAAACTTGTTTTTAATACAGAGACCTTCAATTCAAGTCAGAACTAGAGAAATGATGGGTTGTTACAAAGCTTTAAATCAATGGAAAATTATCTTACAAAATGATCAAAAAAATATTTTACCTCATTTTTGCAAATACAAAGCTTGTACCACCACCTTTGCATTTTGTGAAAAACTTGCTTTAGATAATGAGACCTTCAAATCAAGTCACAACTAGAGAAATGATGGCTTGTTAAAAAGCTTACAGTCAATGGAACAATATCTTACAAAATGATCCAAAAAATATTTTGCCTCATTTTGGATAAAACAAAGCTTGTACCACCACCTTTACATTTTATTAAAAAATAGCTTTAGATAATTAGACCTTCAAATCAAGTCACAAATAGTGAAATGATGGCTTGTTATAAAGCTTATAGTCAATGGAACAATATCTTACAAAATGATACAAAAAGTATTTTTCCTCATTTTTGCGGATACAAGCATGTACCGCCGCCTTTGCATTTTGTGAAAACTAACTTTTTATACTGAGACATTCAATTCAAGTCAGAACTAGAGAAATGATGGGTTGTTACAGTGCTTACAGTCAATGGAGCAACATCTTACAAAATGATCAAAAAAATATTTTGCCTATTTTTGCAAATACAAAGCTTTTACCACCACCTTTGCATTTTGTTAAAATATTTAGATAATAAGACCTTTAAATCAAGTCACAACTAGAGAAATGATGGGTTGTTACAAAGCTTACAGTCAATGGAACAATATCTTACAAAATGATCAAAAATATATTTTGCCTCATTTTTGCGGATACAAGCGTGTACCATCTCCTTTGCATTTTGCGAAAACTAGATTTAAATAATTATACCTTCAATTTAAGTAAGAACTAGTGAAATGATGGGTTGTTACAAAACTTACAGTCAATGGAAAAATATCTTACAAAATGATCCAAAAAATATTTTGCCTCATTTTTGCGGATACAATCGTGTACTGCCGACTTTGCATTTTTTAAAAACTAGTTTTTAATAAAGAGACCTTCAATTCAAGTCAGAACTAGAGAAATGATGGGTTTTTACAAAGCTTACAATCAATGGAACAATATCTTACAAAAAGATCCAAAAAATATTTTGCCTCATTTTGGCAAATACAAAGCTTGTACCACCACCTTTGCATTTTGTGAAAAAATGGCTTTAGATAATTAGACCTTCAAATCAAGTCACAAATAGTGAAATGATGGCTTGTTACAAAGCTTACAGTTAATGGAACAATATCTTACAAAATGATCCAAAAAATATTTTGCCTCATTTTTGCGGATACAAGCGTGTACCGCCGCCTTGTCATTTTGCGAAAACTAGATTTTAATAATTATACCTTCAATTCAAGTAAGAACTAGAGAAATGATGGGTTGTTACAAAACTTACAGTCAATGGAACAATATCTTACATAATGATCCAAAAAATATTTTGCCTCATTTATGCGGATACAAGCGTGTACTGCCGCCTTTGCATTTTTTAAAAACTAGTTTTTAATAAAGAGACCTTAAATTGTCAGAACTAGAGAAATGATGGGTTGTTACAAAGCTTACAATCAATGGAACAATATCTTACAAATAGATCCAAAAAATATTTTGCCTCATTTTGGAAAATACAAAGCTTGTACCACCACTTTTGCATTTTGTGAAAAAATAGCTTTAGATAATTAGACCTTCAAATCAAGTCACAAATAGTGAAATGATGGCTTGTTACAAAGCTTACAGTCAATGGAACAATATCTTACAAAATTATCCAAAAAATATTTTGCCTCATTTTTGCGAATACAAACGTGTACCGCCGCCTTTGCATTTTGTGAAAACTAGCTTTTAATATTGAGACCTTCAATTCGAGTCAAAACTAGAGAAATGATGGGTTGTTACAATGCTTACAGTCAATGGAACAATATCTTACAAAATGATATAAAAAATATTTTTCCTCATTTTGGCAAATACAAAGCTTGTACCACCATCTTTGCATTTTGTGAAAAACTAGGTTTAGATAATTAGACCTTTAAATCAAGTCACAACTAGAGAAATGATGGCTTGTTACAAAGCTTATAGTCAATGGAACAATATCTTACAAAATGATAGAAAAAATATTTTTCCTAATATTTGTGGATGCAAGCGTGTACTACCACCTTTGCATTTTGTAAAAAAATTGCTTTTAAATAATGAGACCTTAAATTCAAGTCAGAACTAGAGAAATAATGGGTGGTTACAATGCTTACAGTCAATGGAACAATATATTACAAAATTATCCAAAAAATATTTTGCCTCATTTTGGATAATACAAAGCTTCACCTTTACATTTTATGAAAAAATAGCTTTAGATAATTAGACCTTCAAATCAAGTCACAAATAGTGAAATGATTGCTTGTTACAAAGCTTACAGTCAATGGAACAATATCTTAGAAAATGATCCATAAAGTATTTTTCCTCATTTTTGCGGATACAAGCATGTACCACCGCCTTTGCATTTTATGAAAACTTCCTTTTAATATTGAGACATTCAATTCAAGTCAGAACTAGAGAAATGATGGGTTGTTACAGTGCTTACAGTCAATGGAACAACATCTTACAAAATATTTTGCCTTATTTTTGCAAATACAAAGCTTTTACCACCACCTTTGCATTTTGTGAAAAGATTTAGATAATGAGACCTTTAATTCAAGTCACAACTAGAGAAATGATTGGTTGTTACAAAGCTTACAGTCAATGCAACAATATTTTAAAAAATGATCAAAAAAATATTATTCCTATTTTTTGCGGATACAAGCGTGTACTGCCGCCTTTGCATTTTGTAAAAAACTTGCTTTAAATAATGAGACCTTCAATTCAAGTCAGAACTAGAGATATAATGGGTTGTTACAAAGCTTACAATCAATGGAACAATATCTTACAAAATGATCCAAAAAATATTTTGCCTCATTTTGGCAAATACAAAGCTTGTACCACCACCTTTGCATTTTGTGAAAAAATAGGTTTAGATAATTAGACCTTCAAATCAAGTCACAAATAGTGAAATGATGGCTTGTTACAAAGCTTACAGTCAATGGAACAATATCTTACAAAATGATCCAAATAGTATTTTGCCTCATTTTTGCGGATACAAGCGTGTACCGCCGCCTTTGAATTTTGTAGAAACTAGTTTTTAATAAAGAGGCCTTCAAATCAAGTCAGAACTAGTGAAATGATGGCTTGTTACAAAGCTTACAATCAATGGAACAATATCTTACAAAATGATCCAAAATATATTTTGCCTCATTTTTGCGGATACAAGCGTGTACTGCTGCCTTTGCATTTTGTGAAAAGCTTTAGATAATAAGACCTTTAAATAAAGTCACAACTAGAGAAATGATGGGTTGTTACAAAGCTTACAGTCAATGGAACAATATCTTACAAAATGATCCAAAAAATAATTTGCCTCATTTTTGCGGATACAAGCGTGTACCGCCGCATTTGCATTTTGCGAAAACTAGCTTTTAATAATTATACCTTAAATTAAAGTAAGAACTAGAGAAATGATGGGTTGTTACAAAACTTACAGTCAATGGAACAATATCTTAAAAAATGATCCAAAAAATATTTTTCCGCATTTTTGCGGATACAAGCATATACTGCCGCCTTTGCATTTTATAAAAACTAGTTTTTAATAAAGAGACCTTTAATTCAAGTCAGAACTAGACAAATGATGGGTTGTTACCAAGCTTACAGTCAATGGAACCATATCTTACAAAATGATCAAAAAAAATATTTTGCTTCATTTTTGCGGATACAAGCGTGTACCGCCGCCTTTGCATTTTGTGAAAACTAGCTTTTAATCTTGAGACCTTCAATTCAAGTCAAAACTAGAGAAATGATGGGTTGTTACAATGCTTACAGTCAATATAACAATATCTTACAAAATGATATAAAAAATATTTTGCCTTATTTTGGCAAATACAAAGCTTGTACCACCATCTTTGCATTTTGTGAAAAACTAGCTTTAGAAAATGAGACCTTTAAATCAAGTCACAACTAGAGAAATGATGGGTTGTTACAAAGCTTATAGTCAATGGAACAATATCTTACAAAATGATCCAAAAAATATTTTGCCTCATTTTGGAAAATACAAAGCTTGTACCACCATCTTTGCATTTTGTGAAAAACTAGCTTTAGAAAATGAGACCTTTAAATCAAGTCACAACTAGAGAAATGATGGCTTGTTATAAAGCTTATAGTCAATGGAACAATATCTTACAAAATGATAGAAAAAATATTTTTCCTAATTTTTGTGGATGCAAGCGTGTACTACCACCTTTGCATTTTGTAAAAAACTTGCTTTTAAATAATGAGACCTTCAATTCAAGTCAGAACTAGAGAAATAATAGGTGGTTACAATGCTTACAGTCAATGGAACAATATCTTACAAAATGATCCAAAATATATTTTGCCTCATTTTTGATAATACAAAGCTTGTACCACCACCTTTAGATTTTATGAAAAAATATCTTTAGTTAATTAGATCTTCAAATCAAGTCACAAATAGTGAAATGATGGCTTTTTATAAAGCTTACAGTCAATGGAACACTATATTAAAAAATGATCCAAAAAGTATTTTTCCTCATTTTTGCGGATACAAGCATGTACCGCCGCCTTTGCATTTTTTGAAAACTATCTTTTAATATTGAGACATTCAATTCAATTCAAGTCAGAACTAGAGAAATGATGGGTTGTTACAGTGCTTACAGTCAAATGGAACAACATCTTACAGAATGATCCAAAAAATATTTTGCTTAATTTTTGCAAATACAAAGCTTTTACCACCACCTTTGCATTTTGTGAAAAGCTTTAGATAATAAGACCTTTAAATCAAGCAACAACTAGAGAAATGATGGGCTGTTACAAAGTTTACATTCAATGGAACAATATCTTACAAAATGATCCAAAAAATATTTTGCCTCATTTTTGCGGAAACAAGCGTGTACCGCCGCCTTTGCATTTCTCGAAAACTAGCTTTTAATAATTATACCTTCAATTCAAGTAAGAACTAGAGAAATGATGGGTTGTTACAAAGCTTACAGTCAATGGAAAAATATCTTACAAAATGATCCGAAAAATATTTTTCCTCCTTTTTGCAAATACAAAGCTTGTACCACCACCTTTTCATTTTGTGAAAACTAGCTTTTAATATTGAGACCTTTAATTCAAGTCAGAACTAGAGAAATGATGGGTTGTTACAGTGCTTATAGTCAATGTATCTTACAAAATTATCCGAAAAATATTTTGCCTCATACTTGCAAATACACCGCTTGTACCACCATCTTTGCATTTCTGTAAAAACTAGCTTTTGATAATGAGACCTTCAAATCAAGTCACACCTAGAGAAATGATGGATTGTTACAAAGTTTACAGTCAATGGAAAAATATCTTACAAATTGATGTAAAAAATAATTTGCCTCATTTTGGCGGATATAAACGTGTACCGCCGCCTTTGCATTTTGTGAAAACTAGCATTTAATATTAAAACCTTCAATTCAAGTCAGAACTAGAGAAATGATGGCTTGTTACAAAGCTTACAGTCAATGGAACAATATCTTAGAAAATGATCCAAAAAATATTTTGCCTCATTTTTTTTTTGCCTTATTTTTGCGGATACAAGCGTGTACCGCCGCCTTTGCATTTTGAGAAAACTATCTTTTAATATTGAGACCTCCATTTCAAGTTAAATCTAGAGAAATGATAGGTTGTTACAGTGCTTAAAGTCAACGGAACAATATCTTACAAAATTATCCGAAAAATATTTTGTCTCATATTTGCAAATACACCGCTTGTACCACCACCTTTGCATTTCTTGAAAAACTAGCTTTTGATAATGAGACCTTCAAATAAAGTCATAACTAGAGAATGATGGATTGTTACAAAGTTTACAGTCAATGGAACAATATCTTACAAATTGATAAAAAAAATATTTTGCCTCATTTTAGCGGAAACAAACGTGTACCGCAGCCTTTGCATTTTGTGAAAACTATCTTTTAATATTGAAACCTTCAATTCAAGTCAGAACTAGAGAAATGATGGCTTGTTACAAAGCTTACAGTCAATGGAACAATATCTTACAAAATGATCAAAAAAATATTTTGCCTCATTTTTTTTTTTGCCTAATTTTATCGGATACAAGCGTGTACCGCCAACTTTGCATTTTGTGAAAACTATCTTTTAATATTGAGACCTCCAATTCAAGTCAGAACTAGAGAAATGATGGGTTGTTACAATGCTTACAGTCAATGGAACAATATCTTAAAAAATGATCAAAAAAATATTTTGCCTCATTTTTGCGGATACAAGCATGTACTGCCGCCCTTGCATTTTTAGAAAACCAGTTTTTAATAAAGAGACCTTAAATTCAAGTTAGAACTAGAGAAATAATGGGTGGTTACAATGCTTACAGTCAATGGAACAATATCTTATAAAATGATCAAAAAAATATTTTGTCTCATTTTTGCGGATTCAAGCGTGTACCGCCGCCTTTGCATTTTGTGAAAACTAGCATTTAATATTGAGACCTTCAATTAGAGTCAGAACTAGAGAAATGATGAGTTGTTACAATGCTTACAGTCAATGGAACAATATCTTACAAAATGATCCAAAAAGTATTTTGCCGCATTTTTGAGGATACAAGCGTGTACCGCCGCCTTTAAATTTTGTGAAAACTAGCATTTAATATTGAGACCTTTAATTCAAGTAAGAACTAGAGAAATGATGGGTTGATATAATGCTTAAAGTCAATGGAACAATATCTTACAAAAAGATCCAAAAAATATTTTGCCTCATTTTGGAAAAAAAAAAGCTTATACCACCACCTTTGCAATTTAAAAAAAAATAGCTTTAGATAATTAGACTTTAAAATCAAGTCAAAAATAGTGAAATGGATGCTTTTTACAAAGCTTACAGTTAATGGAAAAATATCTTACAAAATGATCCAAAAAATATTTTGCCTCATTTTTGCGGATACAAGCGTGTACCGCCGCCTCTGCATTTTGTGAAAACTAGCTTTTAATATTTAGACCTTCAATTATAGTCAAAACTAGAGAAATGATGGGTTGTTACAATGCTTACAGTCAATGGAACAATATCTTACAAAATGATATAAAAAATATTTTGCCTCATTTTGGCAAATACAAAGCTTGTACCACCATCTTTGCATTTTGTGAAAAACTAGCTTTAGATAATGAGACCTTTAAAACAAGTCACAACAAGAGAAATAATTGCTTGTTACAAAGCTTACAGTCAATGGAACAATATCTTACAAAATTATAGAAAAATATTTTTCCTAATTTTTGTAGATGCAAGCGTGTACTACCACCTTTGCATTTTATAAAAATCTTGCTTTAAATAATGAGACCTTCAATTCAAGTCAGAACTAGATAAATAATGGGTGGTTACAATGCTTACAGTCAATGGAACAATATCTTACAAAATGATACAAAAAATATTGTTCCTCATTTGGGATAATACAAAGCTTGTACCACCACCTTTACATTTTATTAAAAAATAGCTTTAGATAATTAGACCTTCAAATCAAGTCACAAATAGTGAAATGATGGATTGTTACAAAGCTTGCAGTCAATGGAACAATATCTTACAAAATGATCAAAAAAGTATTTTTCCTCATTTTTGTGGATACAAGCGTGTAACGCCGCCTTTGCATTTTGTGAAAACTAGCTTTTAATATTGAGACCTTCAATTCAAGTAAGAACTAGAGAAATGATGGGTTGTTACAGTGCTTACAGTCAATGGAACAATATATTACAAAATGATCCGAAAAATATTTTTCCTCATATTTCCAAATACACAGCTTGTACCACCACCTTTGCATTTCTTGAAAAACTAGCTTTTTATAATGAGACCTTCAAATCAAGTCACAACTAGAGAAATGATGGATTGTTACAATGCTTACAGTAAATGGACCAATATCTTACAAATTGATCCAAAAAATATTTTGCCTCATTATTTTTTTTGCCTAATTTTTGCGGATAAAAGCGTGTACCGCCGCCTTTGCATTTTGTGAAAACTATCTTTTAATATTGACACCTCCAATTCAAAGCAGAACTAGAGAAATGATGGGTTGTTACAATGCTTACATTCAATGGAACAATATCTTACAAAATGATCCAAAAAATATTTTTCCTCATTTTTTCAAATAAAAAGCTTGTACCACAACCTTTGCATTTTGTGAAAAACTAGCTTTAGGTAATAAGACCTTTAAATCAAGTCACAACTAGAGAAATGATTGCTTGTTACAAAGTTTACAGTCAATGGAACAATATCTTACAAAATGATCCAAAAAATATTTTGCCTAATTTTTGCGGATACTAGCGTGTACTGCCGCATTTACATTTTGTAAAAAACTAGCTTTTGATAATGAGACCTTCAATTCAAGTCGGAACTAGAAAAATGATGGGTTGTTACAATGCTTACAGTCAATGGAACAATATCTTACAAAATGATCCAAAAAATATTTTGCCTCATTTTTGCGGATACAAGCGTGTACTGCCACCTTTAAATTTGTAGAAAACCAGTTTTTAATAAAGAGACCTTCAATTCAAGTTAGAACTAGAGAACTAATGGGTAGTTACAATGCTTACAGTCAATGGATCAATATCTTACAAAATGATCCAAAAAATATTTTGCCTCATTTTGGCAAATACAAAGCTTGTACCACCACCTTTGCATTTTGTGGAAAAATAGCTTTAGATAATTAGACCTTCAAATCGAGTCACAAATAGTTAAATGATGGCTTGTTACAAAGCGTGCAGTCAATTGAACAATATCTTACAAAATGATCCAAAAAGTATTTTATCTCATTTTTGCGGATACAAGCGTGTACCGCCGCCTTTGCATTTTGTGAAAACTATCTTTTAATATTGAGACCTCCAAGTCAAGTCAGAACTAGAAAAATGATGGGTTGTTACAATGCTTACAGTCAATGGAACAATATCTTACAAAATGATCCAAAAAATATTTTGCCCCATTTTTGCGGATACAAGCGTGTACTGCCTCCTTTGCATTTTTAGAAAACCAGTTTTTAATAAAGAGACCTTCAATTCAAGTTAGAACTAGAGAAATAATGGGTTGTTACAATGCTTACAGTCAATGGAACAATATTTTACAAAATGATCAAAAAAGTATTTTTCCTCATTTTTGCAGATACAAGCGTGTACCGCCGCCTTTGCATTTTGTGAAAACAATCTTTTAATATTGAGACCTCCAATTTAAGTCAGAACTAGAAAAATTATGAGTGGTTACAATGCTTACAGTCAATGGAACAATATCTTACAAAATGATCCAAAAAATATTTTTCCTCATTTTTTAGGATATAAGCGTGTACTGCCGCCTTTGCATTTTTAGAAAACCAGTTTTTAATAAAGAGACCTTCAATTCAAGTTAGAACTAGAGAAATAATGGGTGGTTACAATGCTTATAGTCAATGAAACAATATCTTACAAAATTATCAAAAAAATATTTTGCCTCATTTTGGCAAATACAAAGCTTGTACCACCAACTTTGCATTTTGTCAAAAAATATCTTTAGATAATTAGACCTTCAAATCAAATCACAAATAGTGAAATGATGGCTTGTTACAAAGCGTACAGTCAACGGAACAATATCTTACAAAATGATCCAAAAAATATTTTTTCTCATTTTGGCAAATACAAAGCTTGTACCACCACCTTTACATTTTGTGAAAAAATAGCTTTAGATAATTAGTCCTTCAAATCAAGTCACAAATAGTGAAATGATGGCTTGTTACAAAGATTGCAGTCAATGGAATAAAATCTTACAAAATTATCCAAAAAATATTTTGCCTAATTTTTGCGGATACAAGCGTGTACTTCCGCCTTTGCATTTTGTAAAAAACTAGCTTTGGATAATGAGACCATCAATTCAAGTCAGAACTAGAGAAATGATGGGTTGTTACAATGCTTCCAGTCAATGGAACAATATCTTACAAAATGATCCAAAAAAATTTGCCTCATTTTGGCAAATACAAAGCTTGTACCACCACCTTTGCATTTTGTGAAAAAACAGCATTAGATAATTAGTCCTTCAAATCACGTCAAAAAAAGTGAAATGATGTCTTGTTACAAAGCTTGCAGTCAATGGAAGAATATCTTACAAAATGATCCAAAAAGTAATTTGCCTCATTTTTGTGGATACAAGCGTGTACCGCCTCCTTTGCATTTTGTTAAAACTAGCTTTTAATATTGAGACCTTCAATTCAAGTCAGAACTAGAGAAATGATGGGTTGTTACAGTGCTTACAGTCAATGGAACAATATCTTACAACAACATCCAAAAAATATTTTGCCTCATTTTGGCAAATACAAAGCTTGTACAACCACCTTTGCATTTTGTGAAAAGATAGCTTTAGATAATTAGTCCTTCAAATCAACTCACAAATAGTGAAATGATGGCTTGTTACAAAGCTTGCAGTCAATGGAACAATATCTTACAAAATGATCAAAAAAGTATTTTTCCTCATTTTTGTGGATACAAGCGTGTACCGCCGCCTTTGCATTTTGTGAAAACTAGCTTTTAATATTGAGACCTTCAATTCAAGTTAGAACTAGAGAAATGATGGGTTGTTACAGTGCTTACAGTCAATGGAACAATATCTTAAAAAATGATCTGAAAAATATTTTTCCTTATATTTGCAAATCCACAGCTTGTACCACCACCTTTGCATTTCTTGAAAAACTAGCTTTTGATAATGAGACCTTCAAATCAAGTCATAACTAGAGAAATGATGGCTATTTACAAAGCTTACAGTCAATGGAACAATATCTTACAAAATGATCCAAAAAATATTTTGCCTCATTTTTGCTGATATAAGCGTGTACTGCCTCCTTTGCATTTTTAGAAAATCAGTTTTTAATAAAGATACCTTTAATTCAAGTTAGAACTAGAGAAATAATGGGTTGTTACAATGCTTACAGTCAATGTAACAATATCTTACAAAATGATCCAAAAAATATTTTGCCTCATTTTGGCAAATACAAAGCTTGTACCACAACCTTTGAATTTTATGAAAAAATAGCTTTAGATAATTAGACCTTCAAATCGAGTCACAAATAGTGAAATGATTTCTTGTTACGAAGCGTACAGTCAATGGAACAATATCTTACAAAATGATCCAAAAAGTATTTTGCCCCATTTTTGAAGATACAAGCGTGTACTGCCGCCTTTGCATTTTGTGAAAACTATCTTTTAATATTGAGAGCTCCAATTTAAGTCAGAACTAGAAAAATGATGGGTGGTTACAATGCTTACAGTCAATGGAACAATATCTTACAAAATGATCCAAAAAATATTTTTCCTCATTTTTTAGGATATAAGCGTGTACTGCCGCCTTTGCATTTTTAGAAAACCAGTTTTTAATAAAGAGACCTTCAATTCAAGTTAGAACTAGAGAAATAATGGGTGGTTACAATGCTTACAGTTGAACAATATCTTACAAAATGATCCAAAAAATATTTTGCCTCAATTTGGCAAATACAAAGCTTGTACCACCACCTTTTAATTTTGTGAAAAAATAGCTTTAGATAATTAGACCTTCAAATCGAGTC
>JAJJMB010012963.1:25683-37739 GCA_023531105.1 Papaver atlanticum
GCATCTCAAAATTGATCCTAGGCATGTCAAATTTAATCTTGGGCATGTACATTTAAGAAAAAGCCTATGGTCTTGGGCATCTCAAAATTGATCATGAGCCCATCTTCTTTTTCTTCATCTCTTTCAGGTTAACAATGATTGATAATTTGAGATTTCTCTCGATTTAGGGTATAGGAATTAGGTTTAGATAATGGCACCCTCTTATTAGATAAGGTGCATTCTAAATGGCATCCCCTTAACCTACAGTTGGTTGTGAATGTAACTTTCTTGGAAAATGACTATTTTTCACTTTTGGCTTAAATCGGATGATTTCTTCTTCTTTTCCTCTGCATAACTCCAAAGTACCTAATAACTCAAAACAAGTGTAAAATACATAATTTACAAGAAAAATAACAAAGAAAGCATAAACAATAGATGGTAAATAGGGTGTTTTCCACTCCTATCGAATTCCCCCACACTTAGACTTTGCTAGTCCTCGAGGTAATCAAACTAAACTAAAATATACAACTCCCTTTCGTTGAGGATACGGTTACACTTAGCATGTATAACAATCCTTTAAACCCCTAGGTGTCCCTAATGGACGAGTTACAGTCTCGTGAGGGTTTACAAGAGATATACCCACAAATCCTACTCCAACTACTAAATCACAAGCATCCGGAGTGCTAAGAGTACCTACGATTTCCGCACCTAATAATAAGATGTTGGAAGTACAAAAGAACATATTCTCATGGTTAAGTGTTGAGCGAGAAATAACCAAGCCATATGAAATAATTCAGGTTTGAGAGCGATCAATAAACATTTCGCCTCGACTTCTGCCTCACCAATAAGGTTTTATGAAATTGCGCTCAAAAGACGCACTTTATGATTCTCACATGTGTGTAGGATGGAATGAAGAGAGAAATCCTGCAACACGTTGAATGGTGGGAAGGAACAACTTCTGAAATAATATATATTTTAAAAACCCACATCTTCTACCGTTTTGAAAAACCTTTTTATGATGACCTCTTGATCGCTGTCGTAACACGTCAAAAATAATTACACTTTCTAAGTACTCAAAATATATTATGAAGTAATATATCAATCATTACACTTTCAAAAATAATATATAAATCGAGAGAAATATCAAATTATTAACCTGAAAGAGATGAAGAAAGAGAAGATGGACTGATGAGCAGCTGTTGATGCTGAAATTGAGAAAATTTAAATGATGGAGAGTGTTGCGTTGTTTGAATCAAGAAAAAATATCCAGGGAAGAAGGTGGTGATCAAATGGGTCGCAAATAGGTTTAGATGGATTTGAGCAAAAATAAGAAAGTCTGTGAAGAAGGTCTGCCATGGATTATTGAGTTAAATCAGAGAAGATTAAAAATAAATTTAAGAGTTCATATGGCTGTAAGACATGGGTTTAGTTTGAATTCGAGATTGCTGTTAGGGTTTGTCGTTTCTGTAAAATCAGATGAATAAAAAGAAAAGAACTGAACTTGAATTAATGGGTGTGTGTTGGTGGTTGAAGTCGAGAGATGGAATTGATGATGGGTATTTATGAGATTTCAGAGATTGAGAACAAGTTGCAGCTGTTATAAATAGAATGGTTTGGTCTTTAAACCGATGAGTGAGGTCTAGAGTTGTTTGGGAGATGCTTATGTTGATTATAGGGAATGATTGACTCTGGTGGTACTGCAGAGAGATGGGTTCGATGTCGTTACCATGGTGAATGAATTTATTGTAGTTGTTGTTATATTGAAGAACAAGACAATGGTGGTGCTGTTGAGGGAAACATTGATTCAAGATGTGAATAGAAGGGGGTTGCATTACTTGCAATGGCTAGATCAGAGTCAGTTGATGAAAAAGGAGCTGGTGATGATTGAATTTCTAAAGAAGAAAAGAATGAATAAAATGTATCTAGATTTATGTTAGGAATGATACATGCAAAAAAGAAATCTAAGAGGCCGGAATTTGGCCTAGGAATGTCGGAGAAACAACTGAAACTCGCCTAATTTTCCACTCCGGTGGGTTAAATCGGTATCGGCGATGACCCGAGTCACGTGAGCCGATGACCGGTCCACTTCACTGAGTACGATCGAGTAAGACATCTAACTCGGCTAATTGTTTTTCCCATGACCCCTTGACTAACAGTTAATCGTCAGTTCGACAGTTATTTCTAACAGAATATTCTGTTGACGAAAGAGAATGCATCAATGGTCAGAGCATTTTACTTGTGACTTTCTGGACGGACCCCAGAGACGGAAAATATAATTCTGACGGTTTAACTTTACATAGATTTTTGTGTGAGTATTTCTCATGGGATTGAAGACTTAGACTTGAGAGCGCGTGACTTTTGCTTAGTCGGAAAAATATGTGAGGAAAGAGAAAGTCCGGTTTTTTCTTTTGGAGTTTTTCACATTTTTCAGTTTTTCAGTTTTCCTTCACGTTTATTTGATTATCTTGAGCAACTTTGGTTGTTTAAAGATGATTGAATCTGTGTTGTCTGATCCTAGTACCTCTAATCAAAATCATGTTAAAAAACCTACGTTTGTTGATACAGTTAAGAGGCGTCAAACCCTAAACCCAACAACAATTGACATAACAGCGTTACCAAACCCTAGTCTTGTTGATGGTGAGCCTGCTCTTGAGATCCCAAGTGATTTTTTTCAGGAAGGTTGTAAACCTTTCCAGCATAGTTTTATTGCTAGATTGGATGTTACAGGGTTAAAGTTCTTGGAATTTAAACAAAACCTAGAAGATCAATGAAAACTTAGCTTGAATAAGTGCAAGTTTGTTCCGATGACTAAAGGGTTTTTTATGATTATGCTATCAAACGAAGCTGACAAAGAGAAGATTCGTGGTACAAAGTGGTTTGTCAATCAACATGCTTTGAGGTTGGTTGATTGGTATCCAGGGTTTAATTTAGAAAAATAAAGAACATTTCATGCTGCTGTTTGGGTACGTTATCCTGGTCTTTCATTGGAGTTATGGACTGAGAAATCACTTCTTTCAATGGGGAAAATTCTTGGAACACCAATTGTGGTAGACCAAAGAACTTTAAATCTGGAGTATGGCCACTTTGTTGCTGTTTTGGTGGATATTGACTTTGCGAAGCATATCCCTGAACGAACTGCTCTAACTGCTGGTGGTAGGAAGTTTTGGCAATATCATGATATACCAAATGCTCCAAAATTTTGTTTAGCTTGCAATATTATTGGACATGTTGATGATGAATGTAAGAAGAAGTTTAAAAATAAATTTGCTGGCAAAGAAACTACTTAACAGGGTGTTTCCATGGAAAAAACTTCAAAGCAAGTCTGGCAGGTAAAACGTAATACTCAGAAGTTGCAAAACTTCAACGTTGGAGCAAAACTTAGCTAATAACCAAGATGTAACTGATCAAGAAGAGTTGATAGTTCTTGACAATGTGGCTAAGAAAAATAACGCAAGGAATGTTGGCACATCTGATGCTACAATTCATGAGTGCGCTGATGATAAACAGTTAGAGGAAGAGATTAATAAATCTTCTATGGAATTTCGTGAAGCACAACTCAAACTGATTAGGTGTAAAAATGATATTGCAGCTAAAGCAGTTATTGCTGCACGTAAATTTGATAAGTCCAGTGCCAACACAAACTCTGAAGTTATCGAAAAAGTTATGGAAGTTAAGTCCAACACAAACTCTGATTTGGTAAAGTCCATGTCCAAGCCAAAGCCCGTGAACAAGCAACAGTTCGTGAACAAGCCAAATCTGGAAGGCAGTTCCGTGTCTATGAGTATATATGCTCATGCAGATCATGCAGGTATTACGCCCGTGATCAAGCACTCTCAGTCCAGGACTAAACAGCTAGAATCCGTATCAAACCTTAATTCTGTGTCTAAGCCAGAGTTCGTGTCAAAACAAAATTATGATTCCACGTACAACACGGATTTGGTTTATGATTCAGGTTTGGAAAACAAGACCGTTAGTTTGGAAAGCAAGTCCGGAACTGTTACTGGTACTTCCAAAGATGGATGGACGTCTGTTAAGGGTAAGAATGCTTTTTCTAAATTCTATTTTACTCCCTTGAAGGATGCTTTGATATGCTCTTCTGAAGTTGTGTGTAAAAATAAATATGATTCGTTGAGTTCAGAACTTGGTTTTAGAGAGGTGGATGAGGAATTCAACCAAGTAACACTGAAGTTTTGGAAGATAATGACGCTGAATTGGATGTGGCTACTATTGCGGCTGGAGTTATAAATTCTAAGGAATGTGGTATACTTGCAGATGACAATAAAACTAAAAAGGATAATGCTGTAGTAAGTGTTTCAGTCCCTGTGGTTCAAGATTCATCAACCGAGCTAAGTGCAGCTGAGAAAGGAAAAAAGTTTGCTCTCCTTGAAAGATTGGAGACTATAAGGCAAAACCGTGAGTCTGAAAACATTCTCACCAAAGAGGAACTTGAGGAAGTAGGCAACATTAAGAATGATGATGTTCGTACCAATTTCATTAGAAATTCAAAATATAGAAAAGATTATTTTAAGGAAAAGAGAAAGCTTTTGGAGAGAGTTACAACAAAGAAAAAACTTCAATCTCCTATTAAGCTTGTTCCTGGTGGTAATTATGCTTCAGATGAAGATGAATATGAATATGATGATACTTATGCAGATGAATACAATGAGCCTTATGGAGACCCTGATTTGACACAAATAATTGTTGGTCTTCTTCCCAAGAAGAGGAATTTTAGAGTTGGAAATAAGGGACGCAAACGATTTTAATGTTCCTAGATTTCCTGTTTTTGTTATTTGTTTAATTGTTGTAATTACATTTTTTTGCTTCAATAAACCATTTTGACCTAGCAAAAAAAAAAAAAAAAGACTTAGACTTGGAATTGGAATTGGATGAAGATTTGATATGGACTTGAATTTGGAAAGAGAAGAGGAGGGATCTTACAAAGACAAGGATTTTGAAAGTGGACTAATTATGGAACAAGGATTCAATTCTTTGGAGGATTGGAGAATTGGAAAGCAACTGAAGTCTATAAAAGGGGTGCTTCTCTACAACTTTTAACACATATCAACATTGTAGAAGGAGTTCAAGTTACAAGGATTGGAGGAAGGAGCAACATATCCAAAATCTTTTCAATAAGTTTTTCTTCTTGCTTTCAATTATTATTATTATTGTGTGAACTTCAAACTATTTTTCTTATTGATTGAGGATGAATTCCTAGTTCTTGACGTGATTTGAGTTATTGTTTTGATTCTATCTTGAAGTTTTTCATATGATTATTGATTGTTTTCACCAACATTAATGCTTATGGTTGTTTGATAGGTTTTTTAGGGTGCACGCTAAATAAATTTGTTAACTCAATCTAAAGCTAGTAGAAGTTAGGGGATAAGTAATCGTTTCTTGACTCTTTACACAAGTAGAACACACGAGACCTTGCAGAGGGATACATATCCTCTTGGTATAGGTGCCTTCTGAACATCCTCAGTATAAGGTGGTTGGTGGTGGTGAAATAATGACTCCTCCTCCCTTCCACGGTTTTGCAGGAGTTTCTCCAAATCTTGTCGAGTGATGATATTCGGCTGCTGATTGTTTTCCAGTACAATAGTGCGAACACTATCTTCTCGTAGATGCTCCCTTAAATTGTTGATTCATATGGAAGATCCAGGGACATTCTGGGCCTGTTCTGTCTGAACTTGACATTGCTCCGGAGTTAAATGCGCTGCTAAAGTTCTGAGGCAGGTAAGTACTTCTGTCTGAGTAGTCACCATCAGTTCATGCGTCTTCGACAGGTTCTCTTATCTTTGCATCAAGTATGCTATGCTCGGGGGTGTTTCTCCATTTCTTCCTTCATTGTTAGCAGCACCTTTCGCGCCGCCGGTAGGAGGAGTAGTGTTATTTTCCGGGATGATATTCCGAGAGACATTTTCAGGATCTAGACCATTGAGGTTGTTGGAACTGGGATCAACCCTTGCACCGGATCTAAGCTGTACCATGTTTTCAAAAGGTTGAAGAACTGATTTTCAGATGGTTGAAGAATCTGATTTCGTGACCGAGAGGTTGATCTCCTACTATGGTTTCCAATTGTTAGTACCTAAAAATTACTTCCAGGTAAAACAAATGCACCGCTGTGGTACTTTCTATTCAGGTTCGAAAATCAAAATCTAACAGGACAATCCTAAACCACGATAGCAGCCGTTCCGTCCTGCTTCGGCCACGATGGAGAGGAATATGGGTTGATATTAGGGGAAGGAAGCAGAAAAGTTTGAGAAATTGGTAATGGTATTAAATTGTATGTGTTGGGTATTGAAATCTCGAGCTTTTAGGTATGAAAGCTTATTCTGTTTTCTGAATAGGTTAAGCCACCTATTTATAATAATTTAAGATACGCAATGCCAATCTCGTAAGTAGTGGAAGTTGTGAGTTATGAAGAGATGAAGATGATGGGTTAGTGTGAGATAATCTAGGGAAGTTTCCGGAAACCCCCTTTGTGATACGCCCACTAACTCTCTTACTACTATAACTGCCACACTACTCTAACTTTTCACATGGGGTGTTGCCACGCCGCATGTTGCCGTAGACCACCAGACCAATACCCCATGAAGAATCCCCCACGTGATATATTTTGATATTTCTTAGGTGTTTTTGATGAACCGTAGATCTCATCTTAATTAGGCTAAATCGTAGCCATCAATATGCCATATTTTTAGAGAGCAATCGTGCCTTGTTATGGCATAGGCTATCATGGCCGAAAATAGTGCACAGAGTCTTTCCATGGCTTTGGCTTCAACTATGATGGCCGAGAATGACGCATGGCATGGTGCCATGGCCTTAGCCTAAGCTGCCAAGGCCATGAAAGTCGCAAGGCTACGTGTTGTGGCTTTGTCCTAGGCTTCCAAGGCCTTGAGAGTCGCATGGCTACGTGCTCTGGACGTGGCCTAGGCTTCCAAGTCCGTGAAAGTCACACAACTACATGATGTGGCCTTGTCCTAGGCTGCCAAAGCCGTGAAAGTCGCACGGCTACATGTTGTGGCCTTGGCCTAGGCTGTCAAGGCCGTGAAAGTCGCACGGCTACGTGTTGTGGCCTTGTCCTAGGCAGCCAAGGCCGTGAAAGTCGCACGGCTACATGCTGTGGCCTTGGCCTAAGCTGCCAAGGACGTAAATGTTGCCATACTACGTGCTATGACCATTGCCTAGGCTTCCAAGGCCATGAAAGTCGCACGGCTATGTGTTATTTCCTTGGCCTAATCTTCCATGGCCGAGCATGGCATGGTGACACGGCTTACGATTTGGCGTTATGGAGGATATACCATAGACCATTTTTGCCAAATTGTGTTAGGACTTAGTCAGTTATTTTGAAGTGATTTCTTCTGAGCTATTAGTCCATTTTCTTAGCCAAAGCGTTGTAAGCCACAATGGCTATTCCATGGCCTTAGCCAAGTTTGGCTAAGGTACTTTATGAGATATGCGGCATACGCCAGAAGCTTGGCAATGCCTAGCTAATATGTCGCGATGCCCATGATGTGATCATCATATAGCTGCAATTTAGGGTTTGAGTTCAAGGCAATATGCCAGGTTTAGATTTGGAGACAGAATGCTATTTTAGTACAAACTTCGAATACAATAGTGTCGTTATAGTATGCTCAAGGAACTCGGCCTCGTGAGTTTTGTGATTTTAGATGATACTGATATGACTATGTACTAGCATAATATTCCTAATGACTCATTAATTCAAGAATGGCGCCTAATATTAATCTGAATAAGACTAATGCCATGTATATGGCATAAAAGGCATGTAATAACAAGGTTTCTGTTGGGGAAAGCCCTGAAATTTGGCATACGTATACACTTTCAAAATAGCTTTAGGACTACTGAGCCCGCTAGCCAAATACAATTTATTGATTCTCTTGTAGAATACAAACTATGTTTATGCAGATTCAATAATCCTGGTGTCGGGCCTGGGATTATTTGTACAACTAAATCAAGGATAATTACTACAAATGCCCTTATCAAAAACTCACCATCAACATTAGTCCCCTGGTTAACGTGGAACAATGTCGTGTTGCGTGGTAAGCATCAGATGGTGACACAAATATCACATAATCTAAAATTTCATGGGCGAAGGAAAGTGTTACTTATCTGCATGGCTGGTATGCAACATGGTGCAGCAGGCATGGATGTGGGGCTTATGGAGTGATCGTACTAGCGAGGCCGGTCTTTATGCTGGTTGGGGCGTGATCCTACGTGGGCCCATGCGGTTCGGCCGGCCACCTCTTGCCTAATTGACTTTTCCTAATCCAATTAGGAATCCTTTCTTTGCATGCGTATATATATATATATACTCGGCTTTGTGATAGAGAAAACACATACTAGACGACACCTAGGATAAAGGTGAATCTTCACCCGTGTAACCCACTTTTACCATAATTACAGAGAAATACTCCTCTATATATACGCGGCATATGAGATATCCCTTTTTAGGTTTTTATTTCCAGTTTTGTCTTCTTCCATGTAAGTGCTTTAGTGCTTTGTCGATCTTACTTTGTTTGATCGATCGACAAGGAGTCAACGTCATTGTTTTTCTGTAAGATAACTCTATTCGAGTCTCAAGGAATTCTCCCGCTCCTTATTTTCGCATTTAACCCAGGTAAACTAGGGTTTAAAAGTATTCGTACGTGCATACCACTGAAGCTTCAAGGATTGACTGATATTATATCTTCTTTTTCTTGCAGATGTCCTCTAATCGCAAAGTCGATGCAGGTTCAACTCCTAATCATGCCCCTGGTTTCATTATTCCATAGGATGTTCCAAACATATGTGATAAGATTTTTGATGGTGTGGTTGGACAAGTCGCAGATTCTGACCAAGCTAGTTGTTTTATCCCGATTTTGACGGTATTACTCAATCTCATGGCCTCGTCCCTCGTGTTATTGTCATATGCAGCCTGCAAAGAGGAGAGTTTAAGCCTTCTTTTGTTAAATTAAAAGCTGCTTTAAATCCTTTGTGTGGCTGGGAGGAGTGGTCCAAGGTGATGCTGAATAATCCTTGCGTTCGATCAACCTTGGAAAGCATAAAGATTTTGCATGACGTACAAGTCTTCGATACGTTGAAGATCAACAAGGATATGCGCGGCTTACTGACCTTTATTTATCGTTGGTGTGAGTCTACACATTCCGCAGTATGTGCTTGGGGTAAATTGACGATTACTTTGGAAGACGTGGCTATCCTACTGCGGCTCCCTGTTGTCGGCGTTATCCCGGATGAATGGTCCATCCAAGAGCAGCAAGATGGTGAAGTTTTTTAGAACAAGATAAAGAAACTACAAGAGTTTGACCGGAACACCAATGTGAACTATATCACCTGGGTTGAATATTAGCGGAGTGGAGGTACGAACAAGAATGGCCTGGATGCGGATCACCGTATATGCGTAGCTGTATTCCTTCTTCTTTGGCTCTCTAGGGACGTATTTGAAGACTTTACTGGGGGAAGGCTAAAATACTGGCTTGTTCCCATCGTCGTAGGTCTCACCAATGACAGAGTTCTTCCTCTTGGCAGTTTATTCTTGGGCACCCTGTACTCCCACCTAGACACCTTTGCTCGTGACATGAAGATTTCTAATGGTTATATCAGGGTCGAATCTTTCGTTCAAATTACATTCTTACAGGCCTGGCTTTGGAGCATTTTTCTGAGTATGCCCCGAAAGACGGATCTTCAGTTCCAAGTGGCGATGATGAACATGCCCGAATATTGTATTGGAGTGAGAAAACACCCACCCCCGTAACTCTCATCGACTGGTTAGATAATGAAAAAGAGGTGAATTTCAGACCTTGAAGTTCGAAACTCCCCAACATCATTTCGTCCGAAACTTTTGCTGAGAAACCCGGAGTTGTTTTGCGTTCGGGTGGTGATGGCAACATTACGTCAGATGGTGAGGCGATTTTCATGAAAAGTTGCGTCCCAAGATTCCTGTTAGCTATCAATCGTGGTACTTATCCTGCCCAAGGTTAGTATGTTAATAGAGCATCTCGGCAGACGAGGTTCGATCAGTGTGTTCCCTATTGTCTTCTGAAGGCGCCCTCTGTAATATTATTGATGGAACACATGGATATTCGGGCCATCTATGGAAAGTATGTTCACTTTCCTCAGGTGGGGAGAAAAGCATACACAACAGATGAGTATGCACAATACTGGAGTAAGCCATTCGCTCATAAGTTGTATGTCTCAAGCTCATATACTAGTGCGCGACATGCCTTCTAGGAAGGAATTGAGTATACGGCCGAATCTAAAGATGATTTCGGAGGCTGATTGTGAGCCGATTGACGACATGATGCAGGTAATGATTGTTTCTTTCACTTCTCGTTCTTGAAATATTCCTATTTTCTGATATGTTTTGTGTTTAACAGTCGTGGTTGGAAAAATATCCCTGTACTCCTCCCTCCAAACCATTGTTGGACTCTACAAGTAATCCTCGGTCCATGGAAAAAAGGCCACGGATGAAACTTCCTGAAAGTGTTGATCGTCCTCAGAAGAAGGTAGGTATTGTGAATTTGATGTTTATTCCCATAATTTTCTCCATCTTTATAAAACATCATTATCTTTTCTAGCTTGGAAAGTCTTTACCTCATGTTGTGTCGATTCCTCATTCTACCGAATTTGGTAGACCAGCCATCCTTGGAATGCCTGCTTCTCAAGGTGTAAGTGAAATCTTGCTCATTTTGTGGCACAATTGATGTCGATTTCTACATGAATTGATAATCCATGATATCTCAGACTTCCGCAGATAAGTGTATTTCGATGGATCTCGTTATCTCGTAGGACGATAAAGGCGAGATAACCGAGGAAGGTATCTCTTGTGTTGAATCCAAAGAGACTGATAACGCACGGATGGATGAGTCTCATGAAAATATAATACCTGTTACTGAAGATCTTCTACTCGAATGTAGCGCCATGGGCCAGCTAGCCTACGACTCGGAAGAGATTGATGCCGCAGCAGGAGGCTCCCTTCTTCATGGTCATTCCGTGGACAATATAGCCAATGTTGCGGTAGCATCTATTAAGTACCCAGGTGCCGGAGTAGTCCATAACTTCAACTTTGAACGAATTCGCCCTAATTATGAATGCATTGGTTGTTTCACAGTTCATTCTCTATATGCTGCCTTGTACTCCAAAATATGGAAGAAATTCGATCACTTCTTCGTGGGTGATTATGGAAGGTATCAGTCCTTGGAAGAGAAGGTATGCATGCTACTGCCGACGGTCCAAGAAATGATACTCCTTTCTTGCCAAGATATTTCCAATGTAGTGCTCCAGGATTGGAATACAGCCTTGAAAGAGGCAAAGGCATCTAGGATGGATGTCGGATGGTTGCGTGACTTCCTTGCAGGCACACACAGGAAGCTGAGTCTGGCAAGTACCTTTTCTGGCATGGAGACGATCGAGAAAGAAAAAGCTGATATTGAGAGGTTGACTCAGGAATTAAAGCTTGCAACTGAAAACCTCGAAAAGTTGGAAAGAGCATATGCCGATGTTGCCGAGTGGATCTTCAAAAATTTATTCTCTATATAGTTTTCCTTATCGTAGGTCTTTCTGAGATACCATTTTTTATTTGTTTTGGTTTTATTTGTCTAGGTTTTGAACGAATATATTTGGAAAGGATTTTATGATGAAATGAAATAGATACTTTTAATTAAGTAAAGTTTTAAATCCTAATCATGAGTGCAAAATATTGCAAACATTTTGGAGGAAATACAAATATTAGTGAAAATAGGGAAATCAAGACAAAAGTGATGAAAAAATGCTTTATGCTGTGATAGCCTTAAGCCATTTCCCAGGTATGACTACCCCCGTGGGTGTGTCCGTGTTGATGAGCTTGTAATATCCACCTAATATGGCTTCAGTAACCATATAAGGTTTTTCTATAGGAGAAGTGGTTATTTTCTCAACTGTGTCACAAACTTGAAAATGATTGAGTTTTTGTATCTCACATGGGCATGTCTTCAAGATGATTGGGTTTCCAATTCCTTTACCTCCAGCAAAGAAAACTCCTAGACATCTAATAAACTTTTGAAAAGGATCAGCCTCCCATT
>JAJJMB010012963.1:37749-73787 GCA_023531105.1 Papaver atlanticum
AAAAAAAAAAAAAAACTTTTCTCTCGTACGAGCATCCACCTTTGGAACGAGAGTTTATTCCATTTTGTGAAATCTCACAAAGATAAAATTTTGGTTTTCGTGAAAACCGAACCTCCGACCATCAAAAACTGACCAAAACTGGACCTCCGACCGTCCAAATCAATAGTGCTTCATCTCTCTGCGCTCCCGAGATAGCACTCTATCATACTGTCAGGATCCTTACCTGAGCATTTGCTCGTACATGATACCATTGGGGCAAATCGAGGATTCTGAAAATACCTTTGTACGACTGAGTTCAACTGCTTGTCTCGTCAACTGGAAAATCACCATCTTATGCTTACTGCGGAACGTGACTGTCCCTCACTAAGAAGGGGACTTAATGTTGATGGTGGATTTTGGACAAAGGTCAAAATCGTAAAATCATGATACTACATGTTTCTGACTCGGCTTCAGGAACGCATGTGATGATTCATGTTTTACGATCCGTGAACCGTTTCACGATCTCTGACTGAGTGAGCATACCTCTCAGAGCCATGATGAATATGTTTCTTGAAAGGCCTCCCCGGCTGAGCGTTCGATGTTGCACATTACATCATGACCTCTATGTAGAATCAAACAATTAGGCGGTTCTCTAGACATAATTGTTTGTTAGAGGGCTTAACGCCTTCAGGACGTCCGCGATACTCGTTGTTCCCTGACTACATAGAGAGACCCACCTCTACATAGAATAATGATTGGGCGGCTCTCTAGACATAATTGTTTGTTAGAGGGCTTAACGCCTTAGGACGTCGGCGATACTCGTTGTTCCCTGACTATGTATAGAGACCGTGTATAGATTCAGGCGGCTCTTTGGACATAATTGTTTGTTGGAAGGCTAAACGCCTCCAGGACACCAACGCTGCACGTTGTTTCTTGACTATGCACTCTTCAGAACGAGTATGATGCTTTAACTATCTAATATCTTGATTCTAAAATAGATTAATTCTACCGTGACATTCACCGACTGAATTCCTAGAAAATAATATATTTTATCTCATTCCTCTATTCCATGGCTATCCCCGGATGATTCCATGGATTAGTAATAGATAACAATTTTATCTCATTACTCCGTTCCCTGAATTCCCCGGCTGGATTCATGGATTAGTAATAGATACTCAATTTATCTTTATTACTTCATTTCATGAATCATTCTCCACTGAATTTCATGAATTAGTAATAATTACTCAACAATCGGGCATCTGGACTATCACCGAGTAAGCCCCATTAAAATGGTGCAAGTGTACTCAACAATGATGCACGAACGAACCTTCGAAAACATGGACAAACGAGGAATCCTACACAAAACAGGAGAAAGAAAATAATAATAAAAATAATAAAAGAGGCGCCTAGGGACCGGGCCCACCAGCTGGATGGTCACGCCGCCGTGGCCGGTCCCCCACTCCCCTTTCCTTTATTTTTCTTATTTTATTATTTTCATGAATTCATGAAGACTCCTTCATTCGAGCAACTTTCCTTGTTTGAGCAAAACTCACGGTTTCTCCATATTTTCACGGTTTCATGAAAAATAATAAAAATAGGGAAACGTGTCGCGGGACCGGGATACCTAGCCGGTCGGCCATGCCCTAGCCGTGGCCGGTCCCACACCTTGCAATCCCTTGTTATTTCCCTCATCTCATGAAACTCCTCCGTTTGAACAAAAATCATGGTTTCTTCATATTTTCTCAAATATTGCTCAAACCATGAAAAAGCCTAAAGGTCAAACGGTCACATGACCGACTAGGCTATTCACGAAAAATATTAAAATATTATTATTTTAATATTCTCAAAATATTGATCAAACGAGCAAAGTCCTACTTGCTCATTCGAGCAAAATAAAGAATTTCAGTCAAAGATCAAACTCTTCTGAAAATCCAAGATATTGCTCAAACGCACACCAGAAAATACCAAAACTCTCAGGACTGAAACACGGACATTATGGTGACATGGGCATGCTTTCTTGACCGACCAAGGCCGACCCTAAGGCTTGCAAGGAGCCGGTCCCACACATATTTATTGACCTAATTTGCTCAATCGCTCATATTGGGTCCAAACTCTTTCCAACCAACTTGGAATTTGCTCAAACGACCATCAGCTGGTCCCACGACCACCAACGGCCGGTCTCATACCCTCTTGGTCGGTCCCTCACTTCTCCATAATTAGGTTTTATCACCTAATGCTGAGACGAGCACTGTTTTAATAAATGATTAAACCCATCATTTAATCATCCTTTCACCAACCGGTCAACAAAGGACTTTGGTGCATGCTCACACGAGCACCTGGGCACTACATGGTCGTTCATTATCCCATGTATCCGGTCCTCCTTCACTCAGTGATTTATTTTTCAATAAATCACCAACTGATCAGCAATCGATCAAAATTAGGGTTTCGAACTGAGTGCTCTGCAAATCATGATTTGAGCAAGTTTGAATACTAATAATTTTATGTTGATCCAGCAATCAACATCTTAATTAATTATATAATATTCGGTCCAGCTACCAATATTTTAATTAATATTTTATTTGGTCATACTACCAATAATTCATCAAACGAGCAATATTCGCTCAATCCATCAATATTGGTTCAACTATCAATATTCATCATATAGGCAATATTCGCTTAGAATAGCAATATTTTCCCCATTCGTCAATATCCATCATGTTGATCCAATTATCAACATTTATTCAAGAACTATACGTCATGTTCAATCCATGAATCACTGAGCATTCGTCAATCATGCTCGGTTCAACAAAACTTAGACTCATTGTCTAATCAGTCAAAAACTGACTAATTAAATACACGTCTGCCTTGCAGACTCCACGTTCGTTAGACATCAATCACGTCACATGGGGGGATATTATTAAGGGTTTTGGTCTGGCGGCCTACGGCACGTGTGTTCATCCACGACGAGAAATGTGAGTAAGTTGTGCAAGCGGTTGAGGGAGTTAGCAAAATAGTGGGTGCATGGTTAACCAAGTTTCCACACGACCTGGAACTGGTTTCACCACGATCTCTTACTTTCCCACTATTTCGTTCAAGAAACCGTCACACTTACAGGGATCAATGTGTTTACTATTCTGACAATAAAAATAAGTCAATGGATCCATGATTGAAAAAACAACAATTTTTTGAGCAATCACTCAGAAATTCCATCAATCGACCAGAACTTATTCAAACTCAACAGTTCACAGAAAACTTGCAGAAAGCCACAACACATTCACAATCCTTGATCATCATTAATCTCACACACTTCTCAGCTTCCCTCCTACAGATCAACCCATCTCCCTCTTTGTGACCGAATTGACTATGGAACGGCCATTGACTTGGTTTAGGACGGAGTCCTATAGATTGATCTCTCGAACTCAAAGCACTCCCATGTAGTGCATCTGTGTGAGGTTAAGCAGTTTGCTCGGTTTAGGCGTCTCGTCCGCACGGTCGTCTCTCTGCTTTCCTAAAAAACCAGCAAATCGTTTTTCCCCATCTACAGTGTGAGTCTGGAAATTCCGCAGTATGTGCTTGGGGTGAATTTACGATTACTTTGGAAGACATCGCTATCCTACTGCGGCTCCATGTTGTCGGCGTTATCCCGGCTGAATGGTCCGTCAAAAAGCAGCAAGATGGTGAAGTTTTTCAAAACAAGATAAAGGAACTACAAGAGTTTGACCGGCACGCCAATGTGAACTATATCACCTGGGTCGAATATTGGCGGAGTAGAGGTACGAACAAGAATGGCCTGGCTTCTGATTACTGTATATGCATAGCTTCATTCCTCCTTCTTTGGCTCTCTAGGGACGTATTTTAAGACTTTACTGGGGGAAGGCTAAAATACTGGCTTGTTCCCATCGTCGTAGGCCTCGCCAATGGCAGAGTTCTTCCTCTTGGCAGTTTATTCTTGGGCACCCTGTACTCCCACCAAGACACCTTTGCTCGTGTTCTAATGGTTATACCAGGGTAGAATCTTTCGTTCATATTGCATTCTTACAGGCCTGGCTTTGGGAGCATTTTTCTGAGTATGCCCCGAAAGACAGATCTTCAGTTCCAAGTTGCGACGATGAACATGCCCGAATATTTTATTGGAGCGAGAAAACACCCACTCACGTAACTCTCATCGACTGGTTAGATAATGAAAAAGAGGTGAATTTCAGATCTTGGAGTTCGTAACTCCCCAACATCATTTCGTCCGGAACTTTTGCTGAGAAACCCAGAGTTGTTTTGCGTTCGAGTGGTGATAGCAACATTACGTCAAATGGTGAGGCGATTTTCATGAATAGTTGCGTCCCGATATTCCTGCTGGCTATCAATTGTGGTACTTATGCCGCCCAAGGTTATTATGTTAATAGAGCATCTCGGCAGATAGGGTTCGATAAGTGTGTTCCCTACTGTCTTCTAAAGGCGCCCTGTGAACACATGGATATTCGGGCCATCTCTGGAAAGTATGTTCACTTTCCTCAGGTTTGGAGAAAAGCATACACCACAGATGAGTTTGCACAATACTGGAGTAAGCCATTCGCTCATAATTTGTATGTCTCAAGCTCCAATACTAGCGCGCGGCATTCCTTCTAGGGAGGAATTGAGTATACGTCCGAATCTACAGATGATTTCGGAGGCTGATTGTGAGCCGATTGTCGACATGATGCAGGTAATGAATGTTTCCTTCATTTCTCGTTCTTTAAATATTCCTATTTTGTGATATGTTTTGTGTTTAACAGTCGTGGTTGGAAAAATATCCATGTCCTCCTCCCTCCAAGTCACTGTTGGACTCTACAAGTAGTCCCCGGTCCGGGAGGAAAAGGCCGCGGATGAAACTTTCTGGAAGTGTTGATCGTCCTCAGAAGAAGGTAGGTATTGTGAATTTGATGTTTATTCCCATAATTTTCTCCATCTTAATAAAAGGTCATTATATTTTCTAGCTTGGAAAGTCTCAACCTCATGTTGTGTTTATTCCTCATTCTTCCGAATTTTGTAGACCATCCTTCCTTGGAATGCCAGCTTCTAAAGTTGTAAGTGAAATCCTGTTCATTTTGTTGCATTGGCGGTTTCATAGTTCCTTATTTATATGCTGACTTGTACTCCAAAATATGGAAGAAGTTCGATCACTTCTTCGTGGGTGATTATGGAAGGGATCGGTCCTTGGAAGAAAAGGTATCCATGCTACTGCCGGCGGTCCAAGAAACGATACACCTTCCTTACCAAAGATATTTCCGATGTAGTGCTCCAGGATTGGAATACAGCCTTAGAAGAGGCTTAGGTGACTAGTCTGGATGTCGGATGGTTGTGTGACTTCCTTGCATGCGCACACAAGGCTGAGTCTTACAAGTACCTTTTCTGGCCCGGAGGCGATCGAGAAAGCAAAAGCTGATATTGAGAGGTTGACTCAGGAATTAAAGCTTGCTACTAAAAATCTCGAAAAGTTGGAAAGAGCGTATGCCGATGGTGCGAAGACGATCTTCAAAAACTTCATCTCTGGATAGTTTTCCTTATCGTAGGTCTTTCTGAGATACCTTTTTTTTTTGGGTTTTATTTGTCTAGGTTTTGAACGAATATATTTGGAAAGTATTTTATGATGAAATAAAATTGATAATTTTCATTAAGTAAAGTTTTAAATCCTAATCATGAGTGCAAAATATTGCAAACATTTTGGAGGAAATACAAATATTACTGAAAATAGGGAAATCAAGACAAAAGTGGTTAAAAAATGCTTTAAGCTGTGATAGCCTTAAGCCATTTCCCATGTATGACTACCCCCGCGGGTGTGTCAGTGTTGATGATCTTGTAATATCCACCTATTATGGCTTCAGTAACCAGATAAGGTTTTACTATAGGAGAAGTGGTTATTTTCTCAACTGTGTCACCAACTTGAAAATGATTGAGTTTTGGTATCTCAGATGGGCATGTCTTCAGGTCGATTGGGTTTCCAATTCCTTTACCTCTAGCAGAGACAACTCCTAGACATCTAATAAACTTTTGAAAAGGA
The DNA here is from genome assembly GCA_023531105.1 of Papaver atlanticum. Classification (NCBI taxonomy): domain Eukaryota; kingdom Viridiplantae; phylum Streptophyta; class Magnoliopsida; order Ranunculales; family Papaveraceae; genus Papaver; species Papaver atlanticum. The sequence continues at coordinate 43,760 of JAJJMB010012963.1, forward strand.
TCAGCCTCCCATTCGCATCTCCGAGTCAACATGGGATTGATAGCCATGTCAAGTCCCCAAGTCTTGAAAAGTTACGAAACAGCTGTTTCTGACGAGATATGCGGAGTAGGACTTACTGGTGGAGGCGATTCAAGGGTGCACAGCTTCATCTTTTCCTCAAGCATTGTTACCGAATCGGGTTCAGTTTCCTCAGGAGGTGAGTAGCCAACATGGTCTTTCGATTGGCAAGCATCTCTAGGTGGGTTTTTCAATGATGATTTCTGCGGCGGGGGTGTGTCGAACTTGGTTTTACTGGTATGGATCCATGGAGGGCCAAGGACCATATCGTAACCCATACTTTCCTTAATTATTTGAAATGTAGTATCTGTCTCGACATTCCCTATATTCACCTTAAGGGTGACATTGTCATAAGCATTTCTTGACCTGCCTTCGGGATCTTGAATCATGACAAGTGCGCGTACAACTTCGTGTCTGGAAATTCCCGCGGCCCGTAAAGTCTTGACAGAAATGATGTTGACATTCGATCGAGCATCGATAAGCGTTTTTTTGAATTCGATATGCCTGATGTGAGCTTTCGTGAGGAGTCCCCAGTTTGGTTTCTTTTTACTCTGAATCTCGATCTTGGGAGCATGCTTATAAGGAGTAGTGACCTTTTCGGAAAAAAGCGGGCGCTTACCAGAGATGACTCGATTGAGGGCTGTGAAGATATCATAATGCTGGCTCTTTGAAATATAAAGAACTTCGCACATACGTTCTATTAGACCCTGAACCGTCTGGTTAACGGATTCCTTAGAAAGAGTGAAATTTATGGCAGGGAGTGGATCTCTATGAATGCCTTCAATCCCCAAGTGCAATTCTCCTGATTCTATATTTTCCTTGAAGATACGCTTCAACCCATTACATTCCCGAGTAGGGTGATTGACGAAACTGTGGAAGCGGCAATAATTTGGATCCGCCATGTCTTCATCAGTGGGTGGGCGACGCACGAGAGGTAACTTGATAGCTCCGTCTTGTATCCAGACTTCTAGTAATTCGAGAACCTCTTCCATTGAGCAGGGGAAGTCAGGAAAGGCCGAATAGGATTTTGATGGTGGTTGTTGTCGTGCATCCTTTTGAGGACCCTGTGCAGGTGGCGTCGGATTCTTGGCAGGTGTTGGGGAAGACATGGAAAATTTTGCTCGAGGAGCTTGCTGAGGTGCGGATTTTCTCTTCGGTTCTTCATTGGTGACGGCGCCGATAGAGGGTTGAACTAAGTATTGTTTGTTGATTAGATGCATATTCCCCCTGGTGTCGCGACCTTCGTCTTTAACTGGTCTTGTTCTTTCAAGTAATTCCGAGGCGGTGGTGGGCGATCGCTTGGCTGCTTCGTGCAATTCCGAGAAAGTTTGGAAACGTAAATTTTCGAGTAAGGCGCGATACACAGGGATTATACTTTTGATGCACGATTCCACTAGCTGTTGCTCTATTATGTTCGGATCATGGTAGTCGGGGGCTTGGATTTTATACCTCTTGACATAATCATTGGGATGCTCGTTGTTGCGCTGAAACATCCTTCCCAGATCCGAGAACGTAATTTGCTCAGAAACAAAGAAATACTTTCGATAGAAAGCACTCACCAACTCGAACCAGCTCGATATACTATTTGGGGCTAGATTATCTAACCAGGTATATGCCCTTCCAGTGAGTGACTTGGAAAATTCTTTGAGTCGCAATACTTGGTGGTATTCATGCACTCCAAAAGCTTCTAGAAATCGTGAGATGTGTTCACGGACGTTACCTCTCCCATCATAAAGAGAAAAGGTAGGTGATACATATCCTCTTGGTATAGGTTCCTTCTGAACATCCTCAATATAAGGTGGTTGGTGGTGGTGAAATAATAACGACTCCTCCCTTCCACGGTTTTGCAGGATCTCCAAATCTTGTCGAGTGATGAAATTCGGCTGCTGATTTTTTTTCTGGTACAATAGTGCAAACACCATCTTCTCATAGCAGCTCCTTTAAATTGTCGATTCCTATGGAAGATCCAGGGACATTCTGGGCCTGTTCTGTCTGAACTTTACGCTTCTCCGGAGTTAACTGCGCTGCTAAAGTTCCGAGGAAGGTAAGTACTTCTGTTTGAGTAGTCGCCATCTGTTCCTGCGTCTTTGCCAGGTTCTCTTGTATTTGCATCAAGTCTGCTATGCTCGGGGGCGTTTCTCCATTTTTCCTTCATTGTTAGCAGCACCTTCCGCACCGCCGGTAGGAGGAGTAGTGTTTTTTTCTGGGATGATATTCCGAGAGACATTTTCAGGATCAACCCTTGCACCGGATCTAATCTCTACCATGTAATCAAAAGGTTGAAGAATCTTATTTCGTGACCGAGAGGTGATCTCCCACTGTGGTTGCCAGTTGTTAGTACCTAAAAATTACTTCCAGGTAAAACAAATGCACCGCTGTAGTACTTTCTGTTTAGGTTCGAAAATCAAAATCGAACAGGACAATCCTAAACTACGATAGCAGCCGTTCCGTCCTGCTTCGGTCACGATAGAGAGGAAGATGGGTTGATCTTAGGGGGGAAGCAGAAAAGTTTGAGAAATTGGCAATGGTATTGAATTGTGTGTGTTGGTTATTGAAAACTATGAAGAATACAGAGCTTTTAGGTATGAAAGTTTATTTTGTTTTATGAATAGGTTAAGCCACCTATTTATAGTAATTTAAGATACACAATGCCAGTCTCGTTATTAGTGGAAGTTGTGATTTATGGAGAGATGGAGATGATGGGTTAGTGTGAGATAATTTAGGGAAGTTTCCGGAAACCCCCTTTATGTTATGCCCACTACCTCTCCTACTACTGTAACTGCCACAGTACTCTAACTTTTCACATGGGGTGTTTCCATGCCGCATGTTACCATAGACCACCATACCAATACCCCATTAAGAATCCCCCACGTGATATATTTTGATATTTCTTAGGTGTTTTTGATGAACCGCAGATCTCATCTTAATTAGGCTAAATCGTAGCCATTGATATGCCATATGTTTAGTGCACAATCGTGCCTTGTTGTGGCATAGGCTATCATGGCCAAAAATAGTGCACAGAGTCTTCCCATGGCTTTGGCTTCAACAATGATGGCCGAGAATGGCGCATGGTATGGTGCCATGGCCTTGGCCTAAGTTGCCAAGGCCGTGAAAGTCAGACGGCTACGTGTTGTGGCCATGGCCTAGGCTTCCAAGGCCGTGAAAGTCCTACGGCTACGTGTTGTGGACTTGGCCTAGGATGCCAATGCCGTGAAAGTCGCACGGATACGTGCTATGGCCTTGGCCTAAGCTGCCAAGGCCGTGAAAGTCGCACGGTTACGTCCTGTGGCCTAGGATGCCAAGGCCATGAAAGTCGCACAGCTACGTGCTATGGCCTTGGCCTAAGCTTCCAAGGCCATGAAAGTCGCACGGCTACGTGCTGTGGCCTTGGCTTAAGATGCCAAGGCCGTGAATGTCGCATGGTTATGTGTTATAGCCTTGGCCTAAGCTGTTAAGGCCTTGAATTTCGCACGGCTACCTGCTATGGCCTTGGCCTAAGCTGCCAAGGCTATGAATGTCGCACGGCTATGTGCTATGGCCTTGGCATAGGCTGCCAAGGCCGTGAAAGTCGCACGGCTACGTGCTATGGCCTTGGCCTAAACTGTCGAGGCCACACATGACATGGTGCCACGGCTTACGTTTTGGCGCTATGGTGGATATACTACAGGCCATTTTTTCCAAATTGTGTTAAGGACTTAGTCAGTTATTTTGAAGTGATTTCTTCTGAGCTATTAGTCCATTTTCTTAGCCAAAACACTGTAAGACACAATGGCTATTCCATGGCCTTAGCCACGTTTGGCTAAGGTACTTTATGAGATATGCGGCATACGCCAGCGGCTTAGCCATGCCTAGCCAATATGCGACGATGCTCATGATATGATCATCATATAGCTGCAATCTAGGGTTTGAGTTCAAGGAAATATGCCAGGTTTAGATTTTGAGACAGAATGCTATTTTAGTACAAACTTCGAATACAATAGTATCGTTATAGTATGCTCAAGGAACTCGGCCGCGGGAGTTTTACGACTTGAGATGATACTGATATGACTATGTACTAAACATAATATTCTTATTGACTCATTAATTCAAGAATGGCGCCTAATCTTATTCTGAATAAGACTAATGCCATGTATATGGCATAAAAGGCATGTATATCGGCGTACATGAAATAACAAGGTTTATATTGGGGAAAGCCCTAAAATTTGGCATACGTATACACTTTCAAAATAGCTTTAGGACTGTTGATCCCGCTAGACAAATACAATTTATTGATTCTCTTGCGGAATACAAACTATGTTTATGAAGATTCAATAATCCTGATGTCGGGCCATGGATTATTTATACAACTAAATCAAGGCTAATTTACTACAAATGCCCTTGTCAAAAACTCACCATCAACAACACCTGAAATACAAGGTATGGTATCATTTGATTATAAAAGAAACTTTGCACCTAACAAACTTTGTACCCTTGAATTTTTATCAGCTAAGAATAGAGATGAAATGGAGTAGAATGGGTATGGTTCGTACTTTTAAGGTATTGACCCTCATGCGTGTTACCTGACGAGGAACTCAAATACGGTAATGTCACGAATCTTAATGGCATTGCCATATATTCGTTTCTAATTTAGGATATTTTCGTCATGTGTGGCCATATTCAGTAATTAGGACTACCACCAGGCCACTTGCCATTATTCTGCGTTTTAAAGGTACGGATTTTGCATTTTTTACCCTATGGAGAGGCTGTAGTAGTGACAAATTTCATCAAGAATGTGAGGGTAAAATACCCGATCGCCACATGTTAACATCTCAAGAGGTGATCTCATAATAAGATGATAAGATAAAAATATCGCATCATACTTCAAAAGGTGATTTCGTCTGAATCGAGATGTCTGCTGCAAGACTACATGCATGACGTGTGTAAGGAGTGATCTAATCAACTCAGACGGTCAAGTCTAGAAAGAAGAAATGCATTTAATGAAGGTTCAGAAGAGGCGTCGGCTAAGGTATATCGCCTCAGAAGGCTCGGACGATCCATAATACGACCCGAAGATGGTGCAGTACGATGCCCTTCAAGGAGGGACAGTACGATAGTGCACAAGGAGAGACAACTTGAAAGGAAAACCGGGCAAGACACCACGAAGGAAAGTAAAGAGTTCGTCTGAAGTAATGATGAGATGTACGATAGCTCCACCAGCTCGGCGAGATTGGGTCACACCTTCACGAGTCCAGTCTGTCTATAAATACCAGTCCATGTTGAAGGAAATGGATATGTAATTTTAGATGGTCTTTCTACAGAGAATTCTAGAGAGAGATTTAGAGAAAGAGAGAGTAAAAAGTCTAAGTGATATTTGTAACTCTTTCAAGGGTAAGACTTTAATCAATAAAGAAGATAGTTTCTTTCCCGTGGATGTTGGTCTCAATGGCCGAACCACGTTATATGCTTGTGTTCATCTTTACTTTCATGTTCTTTATATCTTGTTTATCTTTGAATCTTGAATGTTAGTAGTTTTATAATCATTAGATCTACTTGGGTGTAGTCATCGGAAAAGATGCTACTACATTTTGGCGCTAGAAACAGGGAGGTATGAAGATTTAGTCTACCTCCCTTGTAAAGTCTTAGAAATTTTTTCATAATCTCTTAAAGAGAAGTGGTTTTCCATGCCACTGTGTAGATTTCTATAAAACTCATAAGTAGATCTCGGACGCAATACGATATATGCGATCAGTGAAGTCCTGAAGAGCCTCAGAGATATTAGATCTACACCTTTTCGCCAGTTTTGTTTAAGATTTTTTTTGCTTTTTTAAGATTCTTAACATCTTCCTAAAGAGACTCAGGAGAGTAGAGGGTTGGAATGAAAATGGAGTCTAAACCACTTCAAAACAACATTCAAGCAACCTCCTCCGTGAACGAGTTGGGAAGAAATCTAAGCAAGTAAACTTCGTAGAGAGAAAGACATGCTACGAGAGTTGAAAAGGCGTAAAAATAAGAACTATTCATGATATTCTTCATCTCCTAAGGGGCTCAAAGTGACCTAAAATCTTCTTCTTAGAAACCAAAATCTAAGCAAAGGGGAAAGGTTAATGAGTACATAATCATTCATCAAACTCAAAGTTTGTTCAAATCAAAAGATTAAGGCATTGAGAAATATTTCCTAAAATGGGAAAGCTTGTTCAATAGTCATAACTTGGTTTTTTCCCATTAAAGGTATGACGTGTAGAAGGAGGTAGTTTACTCGAAAAATGAGAAAAGCGAAACACCTTTTTCCATCACCAAAACTTTATCCAAGTGGGGAATGTTTTAACATCATCACATGTCTCCAAATTTTACTTAAAAGTCTTCTTGTACCGAAACTACACAGTCTTAACTACAACTTAGCAAATGCACATGACCTGCAAACTTAGGACCCCGCTTTTCTGAAAGAAAAGACAAATTGAGCATTATTGCATATATCGCAGGTAAGGCGATGGTGACGAGACGATCCGCTTGCACGAGCCAAGGAGAAACTGGTGGAGCCCAACTCGAAGGACTTGACGAGATGGAGCCAGGCGAGGTTATACACAACGGTGTACTCCCAAAAGAGGGACAACCCGATAACCAATATCGGGAAGGGTTGACAGACGACTCTAGCTCTGACGAAGAGGGAAATCCCTTCAAAGGACAAGGTGTATTCACTTGACTCAACTAGGAGGGTTGAACCATCTGCCAAAACAAATGGCAAACAACGGGGCCAAGAAGGATGATTCATCTAGCCTCGATAACAATACCGCTGCCCTCGCGGCTATCATGAAAGCGCAAAAGGCGCAGGAGGAACGAATGCGAAATTTGGAACGACGAAACAGGAGGTTAGAAAGGAAGAATCATAAGCTAAAACGCCACTACAAGAAAAGTGGTATATTACTACACGTCACTCATGTGGCAAGAACCCATATTTAGTGTGGCTAAATTCTTTTGCCACAGCTGTGGCAACAACCTGGTTGGCAAAAAGTAATTGCCACACCTTTAATGCAGTGTAGCAAAAGTTGGATTGCTTGCCACACCAAATTGCGAGGCTATAGCATGAGGCAAAAAGGTATTTTCTAATTTTATTTTTTCTTTATTTTTAATATTTTTTGCCACACCAACTGATGAGGCAATAAGGTGAGGTAATTTTTTTATTATTATTTAAATATACATTTATTTTGAATTTCATTTTATTCAAAAATTCTTTTTGCCACACCATTATAGCTAAAACCCAACTTGAGTGCTGTAAGACAACCTCTATTGCAACAGCTTGCATGTAGCAAAACCACATTTAATGATTTACACCGACTATTGTAATATTATGTTTTAAATTATACACAGTAACAATAAACATAAAGCCATAATAAAAATTTAATTGAAACAAAAGAATTTAAATTTCCTTCAAGAAAAATTCACAAGGTATAGTGAATCCCACTTAACCATAAGAAAGAAAAAAATGTTTTACACAATCTCCAATTATAGTATCAAACCTAAATCGAAAGTAGAGAAACCTAATACTTCAAACTTGGCCTAGTCCAAGTTAAATCAACTCTCAGACGGCCTAGGTAACCAATCCCAGATGTCCGTTCCTGGGGTGCACGTACCTGCTAAACAAATCAAAACAAAGACCACCAAGCAAAAATAACATCAACAAATGTAGAGAATCATCATATCTAATGGAACCTTCAAGGATATTGATTAGGATAAAATCAGCTCTCTGATTTCATTTACTGTCAACAAAAGGTATAAACTATAAAGATAAAGAATTAGAAAAATTCTGCACCAGACAGTACCATGGTTCAAATTAACAAGAAAATCATCTTCAAAATCAAATCCAAGAACACGTATTCCACGAGTGAGAATTTGTCATCTGTGAGAATTTCATTCCATCCTTAAACAAGGGACGTGCCTGCAGGAAAAAGGAAAAGCTTGGGTTAAACAACTGTAATAAAATATGCAACCAACTAATTAAGACAGATGTGTTGCAGAAGATTTTGCGCGTCATTTGTCAGAGGATCAAAGTGCATTTAGGTAATAGGGAATGTTCAAAGTAAATAGGCAGGAAAATAAAAGCACTGTGCAGAACATAATGCAAGTGCAATTCAGGCTGAAGAAAGTGGAGGGCTCAATTATTGAAAGGTCAACCATAAAAAGTACAATTCGTGAGCCATTCCCAAATCCCAAATCCATTCAGACACACAAAAACTTGTCACTTTTGAGAAAAGTTCAAGACCACCATTGCATAGTAAATCTAGTAATACGACTGACAAGAAATTGAGAAATTTTATTTTTGAATTAACTGAGTGAACTACTTTATTTCTCTGTCGATGAATCGGTGATGCCTATGTATAACCTATTATGTAAGTGTCTAGTCTATAAGACAGAGAAGAAGCTAAACAAAATGAGATCGACATGTTATCTTACCCAAGCAACAAGATTATGGTCCCCTGTAGATTTCAAATTGCCTATTGGTTTCGTGCCAGTTAAGATCTCCCACAGTACAACCCCAAAGCTCTAAACATCGGATTTTAAAGTATGTTGACCATTCATTGCATACTCCAGTGCACAATAACCATATGTAACATGACTCTCGTGGACACCATGAGTGGTATCCTCAACAGGACCCAGTTTGGCCAACCCAAAATCAGATAGTTAAGGATGGTATTCCTCCCCAAGCAAAATATTTGAGCATTTTAAATCTTGGTATAAAACAGACTTATGACTCAACATACAATTCAATCTCCTGCTCTAAGAAGAGATACTTAAACAACCTCTAATTCATGGACAAAACAGAAACTGAAGTGCTTTAAGGAATTAGGAGACTAGAGATGGACACAAAACATCGTGAATCTGCAATTCATATATTCTAGTGTGAGAAATGAGTGTAGTTTCCACAAAGTAACAGAATACTAAAGACAACCAATACCCATGATCATTTGCAAGGAATCAACAAAACAATATATTATCAAGCAGATACCTGCTAGACGGATCAAGTCTCCTAGAGGATCCGGGTATGGACTAAGGAATTTTCTTGAAGTAGATTTTTCCTGTAATTTACAATCATACGGAAGTTCAAATGACAAACACAAGGATGAATAAATAGTGCAAAATCAGACTGATTGAAAACCAACCTCTGGACTATAATAACAGATCTAAGTTACCTTATTTTCCCTGTTACGGCTCAAGCTTACATCCAAATCTTCAATCTCACAGTGGTTTGATTATGTCCTTGAGAAAAAAATCAAAGGCAAAGCCCTATTTCAAATATCATACCTAATTTATCACAAAAATAAAAATTAGGGGAAAAGCCAAAAAAAAAATGTTAAAAACATAAACTCTAAAATCCCCAATTTCGCAACAAGATTAACATTGTTCGTAAGCCCAAAATGACTTATCTACAGATAAAACTAAAACACCAATTACCTTGATTACAACTACTAACATCTGGAGTATAAGATGTTGCGAAAACGAAACCAGAAATACCATAAACTGAGAGAAGAAGATCTGAGTTTATTTGCTAGGGGTTTCGAGAGAGAAAAAATTGTTTAAGATGATGTGAACTCGTTTTCTAGGTTTTTGAGAACGAAGAATTTTTTCAAGAAAATTATAGGATTAGGAGTTCGTTTTCTAGGGTTTTGATAAAGATGGAGTTGCAAGCTTCGATCCATGGAGAGAAAAAATGAATAGGTTTACACAAAACAGATTTGAGAAATGATTGGATGCTTGTTATGAAGTTTTGGGAGTTCAAGTTGAAGATCTAGAAAAACAAAGAGAAGGTTTGGTGGTTTTGGTGGTTTTGGTGGTTGAGAATTAAGGAGTTACTGTACCTCGGTTTTTCCGGTATAGGGAGGCACGTCATCCACGTAAATAACTTCTTTTTGTTTCTTTTCTAATTTAGCTCACAAAATTATAAAATAAAAGGATTAATAAATATTTTTTCAGACTCAAAATATTAATAATTTGTATTATTATACTTTTTGCCTCATGTACGTGGCAAAAAACCATACTTATTGCCGCATCACTAAATACTGTGTGGCAAGAACTGATTTTTTCCCTCAATTATTCATAAATGTGCTCTTACTTAATGCCACACCTATCTTGTAGTGAGGCTAAAGGCCACCTATTGCTACATCAATCATAGATGTGTGGCAAAGAAGTGACGAATGCATGGTGTGCACATGTGACGAGGAGTCTTTGGAACATGTTTTATGGTCGTGCAACTTTGCTGTTCAGGCTTGGCGTTAGATTTCTGGTATGTTTGGTTTATAACCAAACTCGAACCTAGTTAATTCTTACAAGGCAGCTAAGGGTCGTAGTAGAATTATAAAGGAATTATGGCTTGTGGCGAATCTGGTAGTTCGGTCTGAATTATGGTTCATACGAAACAAGTGTGTGTATGAGAAGCGAACAACAAATTTACATTTCTTCAAACAACGTGTGCTTAAGCTAATTCATGAATATTCTTTCCGGCTGGAGAGTTTCATGTACAATTCAGTTGACGGTGTTCGAATTTTGAACTTATTTAGAGTTGCACATAGGAGAGTAAAGCATGTGGAACCAATTCCTTGTTATTGGCAGGCTCCAGAGAGCAATGAGTTACTTCTTTGTTGTGCTGGTGCGTCTTGTGGAACCCCGGGTGTGGCAGGGGCTGGCGTAGTAGCTAGAGATGTGGACTGCAATGTGATTGGAGCGATGAGCATTGGCCTGGGGATTACGACTAATTATTTGGCAGAGATGTATGGCATAATTGTGGGCTTGGAATGGGCGCAACAGTGGGGCTTTCAGCGAATTCTTATTCGTTCAGACTCTACAAGTGTGATTAAGGCTTTTGAGGAGAATTCTATTCCATGGTTTGCTCAACAAAGGTGGTTGGATGTGCGACATATGTATGATTCAGTTCGATTTGTTCACACTTTTCGTGAGGCTAATTTTTCAGCGGATCAAATGGCTAAACAGGGATGTTCTTTTGCAAATGAAGTGGGAATGCACTATATTGGTCGTCCTAACTTTTTGAGGTCAATAGAATGCCCAAATGTTGAGTATTTCAGATTTAAATAGTTTATAAGTTTTTTGAGGTTTCTCTGACCTCTTTTTCTTGTAAGCTACTTGTAAATATTGTTATCGTCATTAATACAATTTTTTGACTTATCAAAAACAAAAACAAAAACAAAAAAAAAAAAAAAAAAAAAAAGTGAGGCAATAGATTCATTTTCTTGTAGTGCGCGGAACGAAGAAAAAGGTCCATATCCCTGACACCTCGAACGAGGAAATGGAGGACCTATTCCTAAGGGGAAGCAAATGAGTTCTAAACGAATAGGATAACCCATCAGAAGGGTCATCCGATGTCGATCCTAGGCATAAGCGAAGAACGAAGAAGTAGGACGAAACCAAAACCAATGGCGTGACCGAGAATCCGGCATGTGGAAATCCCAAATGAGGGGAAACTTTGAAAGAAAAGCCAACTCGCTATAAACAAGTGTCATATAATGAGCAGTCCGACGAGGACTCAGGGCGATCAAGATATCGTCATCCAGAAGTTTCTTTCTCGCCCGAAAGGGAACAAGGACGAAAGAAGAAGGCCGAAATGAGGCATATTGATAATCAATTGCAGGCCCGACTCTGCCAACTCGAAGCGATGTACAAAGAAGCCACAGGAAGACAATGAAGCCAAAAATTAACAGAAGTAATACAGGAGGTAGGACAATCTCCCCTAGCAGAGAGTTTACTGGCACAACCGTTTCCAAGGAAATGCTCCCTTCCGACTTTCACAACTCCCTTCAATTTGACCGGCGATGCAATTGAACATCTCCGATCTTATCGAATGACATTGACACAATGGAGCCAGTATGATGTCGTAATGTGTAAATTCTTTCCAGATAGTCTAAAAGATGAAGCCCTAATGTGGTTTAATAACTTACCAAGAGAATCGGTCAAGCCATTCGCCCACCTGTCCGAGCTATTCTTAGAGGCATATATGCATAATAGCCGAGTCAAACCAGGAATTGGCATGCTGTTCCAATTAGCCAGAGGACCGAATGAGTCACTCCGATCTCTTGTGACTCACTGAAGAAAGTTATGCGCCGAGATCGGGAGGGTCCCAGATGCCTATGCGATCTTAGGCTTTAAAATAGTTTGCGAAAGACAGACCCCATATTCGTCCGAATGTATGAAACGATGCCACCGTTCTTAGGAAAACTAAGAGAAATCCAGGAGGACTACATAGCCCTCGAAGAACTCCAAGATGAGACGTACGATAAGTTGGTCAGGGGAAACAGTAGAGGAACAAATGTGGTTGAACCATAAAATCCCCAGACACAAGCTCGGGGTGCAGAGCAATCTAACAATGGATCCACACGATTCGATAAACATCGGAGTGGAAGATGGAAAGGGCAAGACCAGGCCCAGCAAAAGAAGGAAAAGTTTGTAGACCCAGTCTACACAAAACTAAACACCCCCATTTCCGAGAGCTTCAAGAAGGTCGACGGTAAATACAAAATTAACTTTTCATGGAATAGAGGGCAACAGCCTGAGCACGCTAAGAATAGAACAGATTTTGCGATTTTCACCAGTTCTATAGCCATCCAACAGATTCATGTAGAGATCTGAAGAAGATGTTGCAAGACATGATTGATGATGGTAAACTCCAGGAGTACATCGCACAACTGGCGACCCAACAGGTGACAGGACCACCCGTACATCATGTGGAAATCCCACGCGAGGCGCAATACTTGGGATGCAACACGATATCTCATTCAGCTATTACTGCTCCCATACATGAAGGGAGTATTACAGGATGAATTCATAAACGAAACTTTGAAGGCAACGAAGTTTTTAGTGTGGCAAAAGAACCTCCTATTGAGGAATAGATGAAACATCCTATTATCTTTTCAGCTTCCGAAGTACCATATGGTGAAAGGAATCATAACGATCCTTTAGTGGTCACGATGGACATCGCGTTCCCAGAACAAAAAGACGAGGAGGAAAAGGCAAAGGCGCTGCCATGGGCAATGACTAAGAAACTAATTGACGAAGGAAGTTCCGTCAAAATTTTATTCTATGAAATATTCAAGCAAATAGGTTTAAGAGACGAGTATCTGATACCGTCTACATACAACATATTTGGCTTTAATGGCTCATCTACTCGCCCAAGATGTGAGATAACCTTGGAAATTCGTGTAGGAAAAATCCTAACCTTGACTACATTCTGTATGGTGGACGTACTCTCACCCTACACTGCTATTGTTGGGCGATCCTGGGTTCATCGGATTAAAGGGGTCGCGTCAACTTATCACCAGAGACTAAGGTTTCCAACACCCGATGGGATTGCAGAGATCGTCAGAGATTCAGGAAAGGCGAAATATTGTTACAATATGGACGTACAAAACGGTGAAAATAAAGTCAACTCTCCCAAGGCGAAGAGGAAGAGGGTAAAGAATGCCAAGGACCAAGCAAAAATTGACGCTTACATAGCAGAGACGAATGAAGCAAGACTCTCAGGCGATGTGCCAATCCCCACCTCGGATGCACCAATGGAGCCCTTATAGCAATTAAGAATCTCTCCGATATTGGAGAGCTTAGGTCAAATTTCTTGGCCTCGGAACCTACAAAGGAGGTGAATATCAAAACAACCGAAAATCCGGGTATGGTCAAGATCGGAACTCTCCTCAACAGAGAGGAATAAGAAAAGTTAGTACAAGTATAAAGCGAATATTCTGATGTTTTTGCATGGCGTATGGAAGATATGCCAGTGATAAACCCAGAAGTTTGTTGCCATCACTTGAAAATTGACCCAAAGCACAAACCTATGAGGCAAAAGATGCGAAAGGTGGCACCAGAATATCATGAGGCTATCCAAAATGAACTAAGAAAGATGGAGGCATCAGGTGTCATCCGAGAGGTACAATACCCGATATGGATATCAAACATGGTAATCGTGCCGAAGAAAAATGGAGGAGTGCGAATTTGCATTGATTTTAGTGACCTTAATAAAGCATGTCCAAAAGATAGCTTCCCACTCCCCAATATTGATCAGCTTGTAGAGACAACATCAGGATATGGGTTGCTATCACTAATGGATGGGTACTCAGGCTATAATCAAATCCCGCTAGCATAGAAGGATCAAGAGCACACCGCCTTTTTCACTCCACGAGGTCTATACTGTTACACTAAGATGTCATTCGGACTAAAAAACGCCGTTGCAACCTATAAGAGGATGGTGGAAAAAATGTTTGATAGTTGGATACATAAAACTCTAGAAGTGTACTTGTATGACATGCTCGTCAAGAGTAAACTTCCGCAAGACCATGCAAATGACCTCAAAAATATTTTTGAGCAAATGAGGAAGTATAATATGAAAATTAACCCAGAAAAATGTGCCTTCGGGGTAACCTCAGGAAAATTCTTGGGGTATCTAGTCACAAAACAAGGCATCGAAGTCGACCCGGCTAAGGTGCAAGCCATCCTAGAAATGCCCTTGCCTGTCATAGTTAAAGACGTGCAGAGATTAAATGGCTGATTGGCAGCCCTGGGAAGGTTTATAGCCAGATCGTCTGATAAATGTAAGGATTTCTTCAACACTCTAAAAAAGGGTGAAAATTCTCATGGAGCGCTGAGTGCGAGGAGGCTTTCCAAAAAATCAAGGAACACCTGGCCACTTTGCCAATTTTACCTATCGGCGACTAACACTTCGATCAGCACGGTACTAACTCGCATAGACGAAGGCACAGAAAAACCAATTTACTTTATAAACAAAACTCTGACCTCTGCAGAGAAAAACTACTCGAAAATCGAGAAGATAGTACTATCCTTGGTCTATGCGACACAAAAATTATGAACATGTTTTCATGCACACACTGTGACCGTTATTACAAAAGCTCCAATAGAGTCTGTACTAGACCATGCCGACAGAGCAGGCATAATATCCAAGTGGGGAGCTCAAATTAAACAATTCATGGTTAAATATCATCCTCAAACTGCAATTAAGACCTAAGTCGTTGCAGATTTCCTAGACGATTTCCCTCTCGATGATGCAGATGAGATTGAGGAAATCCTGGGGATGGAAGACGAATTGGACGATCAACCAGAATTGCTTCGTTCAGAAAATCCAAGACGATGGGAAGTCTTTGTGGATGGGTCGTGTAACTCGGAGGGATCTGGCATCGGAATGGTCTTCACGACTCCGACAGGCCGTAGGATCGTTTACATCCTAAGGTTAGAATTCCCCACCATGAACAACATAACCGAGTATGAGGCAGTTATGCATGCCCTCTGAGTAATAATTGAGCTAGGGATCGACAAAGTGAGACTCACAACTTGTCATACGACAAATTGATGGGATGTATCAAGCTTCCGATGCATGTTTGCAGCGATACCTATAAATTTCCAAACACTATATCGGGAAGATACCTAACATCACTTTCCGGCACCTATGCAGGAATAACAACAGGCATGCAGACGCTCTAGCCTATATTGCCTCTATGAAAACAGATCCCGAGGCAACAGCCGTGAAGATCGAAAGAGTATTAATCCCTTTCATACCCTTGGAAGGAGATATGGAAATTCTTAATGTCGGCACAAGCCAGGAAGCTTTGCCCGAGAACGATTGGAGAACCCCAATCATGAAATACCTAGCTAACGGTGATATCCCAAGTGACCAAAAACTTGCATACAAGGTGATATCTCGTTCAGGAAATTATCAACTAAGGGAGGGAATACTGTATCGACAGTCATATCTGGGACCATTACTTAGATGCCTCTCCTTTGATGAGGGACAGGAAATACTAAAGGAGATACATCAAGGGTACGCCGGAAATCATAGTGGAGGCAGAACCTTATCTCAAAAAGCCAAGCTCCAAGGATACTTTTGGCCTCGCATGAACGAGGACTCAAAACAAATGGCAAGGCGGTGCTTAGAGTGCCAAAATTTTGGAAAACAAAGGCATGCTCCTTCCATGGATTTAAAATTTGTACTAAGTCCTTGGTCATTCGTCAAATGGGGGGTCGACATCGTAGGACCTCTACGAGATGGTACAGGACAAAGAAAATACCTGATCGTAGCCACGGACTACTTCACAAAGTGGGTATAGGCCTCGGCCCTCAAGCACATTAGAAACCACGATGTCTTTAAATTCCTCTTTGAGCACATTATATGTCGCTTCGGTATCCCATCCGCCATCGTATCAGACAATGGGGCCCAACTCCGAGGGAAAAACATTGATCTCCTCTTTAATTTTCAAGATTAGAAAGAACAAATCTACACCCATTTACCCTGAAAGCAATGGCCAGGCAGAGGCCACTAACAAAGCAATGATATGCTTAAGAAGAAGCTGGATGGACATAGGGCTAGCTGGTGTGAACAACTGAACAATGTTCTATGGGCCTACAGGACCACTCGAAGAGAGGCAACAGGGATGTCCCCCGTTGCTCTAACATATGGTACATAAGCGATCATACCAACTGAAGCGATGATCCCGACAACTAAAACCGAAACTTGGGAAAAGAATCTGACCTCGGACATGATACTCGCTAAACTTTACGATCTCGAAGAAAACCGAGAGGTAGCTCTTCAAATGATAGAAAATTACCATCGGAGGTTGGCTCGGGAATACAACAAGCGTGTCCATCCGAGATAATTTATCCCATGCGATAAAGTCTGGCGAGAGATCCCGCCATATCAGCGCGAGTCAGGAAAATTTGCACCCATATGGGAAGGACCAGTCACGGTCATAGCCAAGGAAGGCGATGGATCATACATGCTGCTCAAGCCTAATGGGGAAGAATTAGAACGCCCCTGGAATATTAAGTACTTAAAGCAATACAATGCTTAGAAAACCTATCACAAAGAAGGTTAAAATTATGAAAAAAGGGTTTGAATCCCTACTTGTAAAAGGTCATGAAACCTTACTTGAATGTACAAGGGTTTATAAACCCTCTTTTGAGAATAATAAAATTCCTCTTTTTGCTCAATGCTTTACCGCTTTACCTTTTTGTTTGTGTATCTTTTTACTTATCTTTTTGCTTGTATTTTTGCGTTAATTTTTTCATTAATCTTTTTTTGCACTTGCATTTAGAGTAATCATTCCATTATTTCCAAGCCCATCAAGATTATGGCACGGTGATAGCCACACCTTCCATTCTACAAAGAATTATGCGGGAAAATACCTAATCCGCCTGAGACGGACATACAGACCTAGGGCAATGCCATCTAGCCCCATGAAGCAAGATGAAGCGGGGAACACCCTGAGCTACCTGAGACGGGAATAGACCTAAGGTAATGCCATTACGATCATGAAACCGGATGATGTCCTGCTATAACATGAGATATCCATAATTGAGGTACTTTCCTTTGGCTAGGGGAAGAATCACTCGACCGAGATATCGCCCTCCAAACAATGGTTACCGATGTGAATTTTAAGTTGTTGTAAAAAGTGATGAGTAGAGTTCGTTCAACTCGGGCTTGTGAAGGATTTTCGAAAATTAAATAAAGTTGTTTCAACAATAATAAGAAAATACCGAGACTCTGGATTCCACCATTGACCAATTAAGTGATAAATTTTAATCAATATTCATGCAAATTTTTTCTTTTAAAGTGATTATAATATTTTGCCTTTAATAGAATTTTGAAGTAATAATTGTAAGCACGAAGCATGAAACATCAAAAGTATTAAAACCAAGCATGTCCCATCAAAACACTTCACAACTACTTAATAAAAACCAATTTTTCTTTTAAGTTCTATGCAAATAATTATGTAAAATAATTGCAATAAATAATTAAAATAGAACTATACCACTTTTCATGGAACAATGGCTTCCTCCGTCGCCTCGGCTAAGGGGTTTAGCTCCTCATATTAACCACTTGCTCAAAATACATCTTTGGTGTTCAAAAGTTGATTAAAAGAGTGAAAAGTACTAAGCAACGGATTCTGTAACTAATATAATTGTTACAGAACCTACGGTTAAAGAAGAAACTGTTGCGAACTGAAGCTAACTGTTGGAAAAATTGTTACAACGGGTATAGAATTTGAAAGCTACGGTCACAGTTTCTGCGACTTTCTTTTTCCGCTGTTCTGTGTTCTTCGTCTTCTCCGGCAGCAGCAGCAGCAGCAGAAACCCGATCTTCTTCTAATGATTTTTCTGGCTTCTCTAAGGCTCTAAACTTTCCCCTAAGGTCTTCCCTTCCTTCCTAGGATTCGTACTAACCCTTTTATACATAATAGAGTAAGGAAAATTCGAGAATATCTTTGATTTTTTCCTCCCAAACAAGTCACGATAATTCTTTTTTCTCATCAGCTGCACTTCGCCTCAGTCAATCCAAGCTGTCCAAACTCTTCCTGTGATAGAATCAAATCTCTAAGAAGAGTTTCCTTCCTCTTCTTCACGTGAGTTTCCATAAATAAACCAAGAAACTTTCCCAAAATAAACCGTGATATTTTTAACCTTTTTCCGCCTCAAATTCGAGTTCTAGCCACTTTGGATCCATTCCAACACCCTTACCTCGCCTGTTAGGTCCATAGGAGCAAACCCAATCAAATTCATCCCTTTAATCTCCATAAAGATCGATCAACAATCCAACCCTAAAACCGTCTGTGAAAAGAAATTTTTCCCGCCAGTTTTCTGTTTTTGAAAATGTGAAGAAATGTGACTTCCCCCTATCCAGTCCCGGTCTGTGCTTAGCAGTGATGTAATTTTAAAGTGGTAAGTAAGGTTGTCGTTCACTCGGACTTGTGAAGATTCGAGTTTTTAAATTTAATAAAAATATATACAAAAATATTACAAAGGGTGCGAGAGTTACTGGGACTCAGGATTCCACCAAATTTCATTCATGTGATTCAAATAATAATTCTAATCAATTATAGCTCAAATATTAAAAAAAATATGGACTCTTATTCTTTGCCAAAAGTAGATTTTTGAAAAGCAATGACTGTAAACCAAAAGCATGATGTATCAAAAATACATTGACCAAGCATACATCATCAAACAATATCACACCCATTCAATAAAAATCATAAATCAATCAATGCAAATAGTCATAAAAGAATTATTAGAATTACCACATGTGTGAAATAGGGCTTCCTCCGTCATCCCAGTGTTGGGATTTAGCTTCTCATATTAGAAATATGCTCAAAAGTTGATTTCATTGATCAAATATGGTGTTTTTATTAGAAAGGACGAGCTATAGTTACAGAAAGCTTGTTGTAAGGAAGGTAATGGTCGCTAAAAGTATTAAGCAAAGACAGTCAAAAACGATAATAGCTTTCTGTAGTTGAATATAAGACTGCTTCTGAGACGGTTCGGTGTGGGTCGAAGTTATTCGTGTTCTTCGCGACTGTTCAGTGTGTGTCTTATGTTCTTCGTGTTCTTCAGCTCCGCACCAGCAGAAAACAGCAGCAGGTAGCTTTCTGTTCGTCTTGATTTCTCACTCCTAAGCCCTTCTCAGCCCCCCAAACTCTCGACACCCCTTCTATATGACCCAACCAATCTATTTATATCAAAAAGAGCGATTAAATCTCTCCAAAATCTTCCGAAATCTCTTTCTTTCTCTTCACGGCAAAGTTGCGACAATTTCTTGTTTTAGAATTTCCACGCATATCTGGAGTTTCCTTTTGATTCTAAACTCTTCCTTAGATATATATTAAGCTTTGGGAAGAAAACCATGCCTTTAATCTCTCTAAAATTTCCTAAAATCGGTCACACACGTGACTTTCCATATTTTGCTGTTGAGATCAAAACCCGTCGATTGAGCCCAGTTTAATCGATTTAAACACCCATGTTAGATTCCTAGACCCATAAGGAGTCTACCCTATGAAAATCATAGGTTTAATCGAACTTAAACTCCTCCAAATCACTACCACCAAAACTGCCAGAAACCAACCTTCACGTTTTTGGTTTCCCGCCCAAATTCAGAATTTGAACGTGAAGGGGAAAGGTTAACCCTTATCCAATGGTCGCCCCTTATCCATTGCTGGAGTCCGCATAACACTCGTCCCTTGGGTTGCATTTATCAACTTTTCGAGCCAATTTCGCCGCAAAAGCTTATTTCTCCAAAAAACACCTACAAAGAGATAAAATACCAAAATTAGTACAAAAATGGGTACTAACATTATACACAATAGAGATGAAAATAGACACATAAATGCGTCTATCAAATACCCCCAAACTTATTATTTGCTAGTCCCGAGCAAATCAAAACTACAAAATAAAATCCTAACTCACTGTCGCAGGCATCGTCGATTGCACTTAGCATGTGCAACAAGCCTTTAAACCCCTAGGTGGCCCTAGTGGCCGAGTTATAGTCTCGGGAGGGTTTACTAGAGATATACCCACAAAACCTTTACTCTATACCCTAGCTATCTACGCAGAACCTTGGAATGCACTAAAGAAACTCCTTGGTTGGCATACTTATTGATTACGGGAGGAAGTACCCTGATGCGAAATTCCAATTGTTGTATACGAGTTTGCACTCAAGCATACTAAAATTCATATATAAGTTACAAAGCTCTACTCAGATAGTCGCACTATGGACATCAATATCCGGAATCAAACAAATCACATGAATAGATTAAGAAGATGGATGTAGAAATAGATGGTTGCGAATGGACTTCAATGCCAAGATGAACCTATGACCTAGTGGATTGAGATACTGGTCTGGACTAATATCAACACAACTGGCATATACAAGGGGACCAGTGGTCGATAATCCTAATTCTAGATCAACTTGTCAGCAGATTACATGGTAATTCCCGTGGATCCTGCATTCCACGCTTGTTTAGGCAACGGAGACAGGGAGAACACACACATATTGCTATCCAAGTGTTAATATTTATTCCGATTGGTCTGGTCTCTCTCTTTTTTCTTTTTTTTAGTAACTCAATCACTTTATTTCAACCCAGCAGACATCAACATAAAAATTTGCAAAAAACTAAAACAGAAGTAATAAGATGATTCCGAGATACGGTGAAACTATCATGTTATTTCTAACACCTGAGCTCTGTGCTTTTATGAATAGACTCTATATAGATGTTTCCATCCACTCAGATTGGTTCCTCAACTCCTAAAACCAAAATGCTTCCATCCACTTAAATTGGTTAGTGCCATCCTTAATAGGCATAAATTTCTAGGCTCTGGAGTTTATTATGCAACTAAAAAGTTTCTCCCATACCCCCAAACTTAAATCTAACATTGTCCTCAATGTTCTAAAGATAAAATTAAAAGCATGAACAAGGAGAAACTGTTACCATTTGAAGAAGAAAAGTTAAGGAAAGATATTACCGTGTTGCATGAGAATGGGTTACCTCCCAAGAAGTGCTAAGTTTAAAGTCTTCAGCCAGACATTGGAAAGGATTAGTCACCTCGAATCATATAACAGTAGTCGGAATAACTGTGGGTCTTCAAAACCAAATAGAGATGACCAAAGGAAACTGTAATAAACCAACAAAATGAACAAGACTAGCATGCCCTTACCTAGTTTCCTGATTAAGAAATTTATATCTAATTGTGGTTCAGGTTCAGGTTCTATGAAAGGGTCTAAGTAAAATATTTTCATTGGATGCATTTCCTCATAAGTGAGATCCAAATTATTAGGTTCTAGAGTCTGTAGAAACTCAAATAAGAACTTAGAAGCACATAATAATAACCTAAATAATTGAGGATCCTCTAAGTCAATCAGGTTTGACTTACATAATTGACCACAGTGAGAGTAGTGGTCATTCTTAAGCAAATGTGTCGATTTTAATTTCCTAAAGCATTTAGGTTTAGTCTCACAACTTAATATTCGACACATTTGGAATATAAACGTTCCCACAGTTGGAAGAAAACTATTTGGTGGGAAAACAAAGTCAATCTGGGTATCATAGCCTGGGAGAACCACATCAACCAGAGGATGGGTTTCTAACTTCTGAGCTTCTTTCTGGACATTATTAGGTTCGGGAAAACGAGTATGAAGGTAACCTTGTAAAATGGTCGAGGCACAGATATCAAGTCCTAAGTGAGGGATCTTTGTAAGAGCTAAAGGTAAGGCACATGGAGAATGATAATCACCCCCAAACTTAGAGTTTTGGGTGTCTCTGGATAGACTAGCTATAATTTCCCTAATTTCTAGATCATCAGAATCCTGAAAATAGTCAATTGCTTCTTCTAGGTTATACTCAGGTGATGTATCCTCACTCAAATTTAAAAGCTCTACGAGTTCATCTTCTTTGTCTAAGACTATTGTTTCTAAGTCGCTAGACTCTAAAACAGCATTTTCAGAATAAACCCATTCCTCTAAACCACTATCGGCTTCGTAATCAAAAGGAAAAACTACATCGTCTAAACCGGGGATATCTCTAGAAAAATCCTCGTCCTTTTGAATAGGTGAATAATTATTAAAATTATTTGGATTTGAACTAGAAATAACATTATCATTATAAAGCTCAATTGGAGTAACAAATTCCTGATCACTATGCCTACATATTTAAGATTCTTCATCAATACTATCTTCGTCATAATCATCATTGTAATAACATGAAAATGGTCGAACCTCGTCTAAATTAGTGTTTCCAATGCTAGCCTCGTCATCTTGATTATGCAAATAACTATCCTCATTTTCAAGGGTATTATTGGAAACACTGTATTGGAAATTAAGATTATTTCGAGCTAGTCTTTCGTTCGTCTCAGCCATCAGCTTGAGGGATTCCTCTATAGAAAATTTTCTCAATGGTGCAGTTCGTCTATTCATTTCTGACATAAACCTATTTGTTTGCTCAGTTAACTCACTATGGTCATAATATGAATAATGTCCATTTTGAAACTCAGTCGGATATTCATTGTATTGGTTATTGTAATACCAATTCGACATTCTTAATTGCAAAGGAATTCTACACAATCACAAACAAGGCTGACTCGACCAAATCAAACCTATAAAATTTAGCAAACAACAAGCATGATGGCTCCCTTAGATTGTTTCTAGACCATCTTCTACTCTTCCAAGAGGCAACTGGGTACAATTTTAGCAAACCTCGTAGGACGATCCGAATAAAGTAAGTCGAAGAGAAGTATGAGAAGCTCAGAGGAGCTTTGATACCCCCACCTCTTTGGCAACGCTTCCCTGGGTTACAAGGCGGCTCTAATCGATTTACAGTAATCTTCCTGAACTTTGAGTTAGGCTAACAAGATACCCAATACGATCCTTTTGAACGACTTTCCTATTAAGCTCGTTACCTTATCGGTCTCGTTCTAATCAAAATTTTAGGCTTGGGATCGCGTTTGGTATCGTTTTCCTAAAGCGGGCAAGAAGAGAACGGTGATGAATACGAACTCTTATCTTATATGGCCAGGCCTTGCCCTTTACTAGGAAAATAAATGTCTGTGTTCAATTCCTCAGCATATATGCACCTTAAGGAAGACAATAAACCCGCTGACAGGGGATTCGCGGGTGTTTAAAAGTTTACCTCCCGTACCAGACGGGCGATGAATCGGTTGTAGTCGACTCGGGCCACCAACTCCTATGTCAGTGTGCGAACCCGAGGGGCCGAGACAGTATCGTAACCGTCGTCCTTCCCTGCAAACAGTTTATATTTAATGGTACCCTTCCGTAGGGTTTTAAAAAATAAAATAATAATAATGTCCCAAAGTCCAAATGTCCAAAAATAAAATAAAAAAGTCCAAAAATAAAAAAAAATTACAAGAATAAAAATAAAACCCTATTTACAATTTCTAAAAATTAAAAGTAACAAAATCTAAATAAAATAAAATAACTATATACAAAAAATCTTCTTCTTCACTCCTTTGGACTCCTCTTTTCTTTCCTTCTTTGGCGATGCTTTCCTCTTATAACACTTTTTTTCTTTCCTTTTAGCTCCGCTCCAAATCTGAAAAAGAATCAAAAAAATACCAAACGCGTAAAGAAGAACAAAAATAATAAAAATAAATCTAAAAACCCTAAAAACAAGTCCGCGTTGGCGGCGCCAAAAATTGATGTAATTTTAAAGTGGTAAGTAAGGTTGTCGTTCACTCGGACTTGTAAAGATTCGAGTTTTTAAATTTAATAAAAATATATACAAAAATATTACAAAGGGTGCCAGAGTTACTGGGACTCAGGATTCCACCAAATTTCATTCATGTGATTCAAATAATAATTCCAATCAATTATAACTCAAATATTAAAAAAATATGGACTCTTATTCTTTGCCAAAAGTAGATTTTTGAAAAGCAATGAATGTAAATCAAAAGCATGATGTATCGAAAATACATTGACCAAGCATACATCATCAAACAATATCACACCCATTCAATAAAAATCATAAATCAATTAAAAATCAATGCAAATAGTCATAAAAGAATTATAAGAATTACCACATGCATGAAATAGGGCTTCCTCCGTCATCCCAGTGTTGGGGTTTAGCTCCTCATATTAGAAATATGCTCAAAAGTTGATTTCATTGATCAAATAAGGTGTTTTTATTAGAAAGGACGAGCTATAGTTACAGAAAGCTTGTTGTAAGGAAGGTAATGGTCGCTGAAAGTATTAAGCAAAGACAGTCAAAAACGATAACAGCTTTCTGTAGTTGAATATAAGACTGCTTCTGAGACGGTTCGGTGTGGGTCGAAGTTCTTCGTGTTCTTCGCGACTGTTCAGTGTGCGTCTTATGTTCTTCGTTTTCTTCAGCTCCGCACCAGCAGAAAACAGCAGCAGGTAGCTTTCTGTTCGTCTTGATTTCTCACTCCTCAGCCCTTCTCAGCCCCCCAAACTCTCGACACCCCTTCTATATGACCCAACCAATCTATTTATATCAAAAAGAGCGATTAAATCTCTCCAAAATCTTCCGAAATCTCTTTCTTTCTCTTCACGGCAAAGTTGCGGCAATTTCTTGTTTTAGAATTTCCACGCATATCTGGGGTTTCCTTTTGATTCTAAACTCTTCCTTAGATATATATTAAGCTTTGGGAAGAAAATCTTGCCTTTAATCTCTCTAAAATTTCCTAAAATCGTTCACACACGTGACTTTCCATATTTTGTTGTTGAGATCAAAACCCGTCGATTGAGCCCAGTTTAATCGATTTAAACACCCATGTTAGATTCCTAGACCCATAAGGAGTCTACCCTATGAAAATCATAGGTTTAATCGACCTTAAACTCCTCCAAATCACTACCACCAAAACTGCCAGAAAACAACCTTCACGTTTTTGGTTTCCCGCCCAAATTCAGAATTTGAACGTGAAGGGGAAAGGTTAACCCTTATCCAATGGTCGCCCCTTATCCGTTGCTGGGGTCCGCATAACACTCGTCCCTTGGGTTGCATTTATCAACTTTTCGAGCCAATTTCGCCGCAAAAGCTTAATTCTCCAAAAAACACCTACAAAGAGATAAAATACCAAAATAAGTACAAAAATGGGTACTAACATTATACACAATAGAGATGAAAATAGACACATAAATGCGTCTATCAAGCAGCTGCTTGGAAATGGGTTACCCCTTATCCAAAAGGAGAGTCCGAATAGCAAATGTCCTCCCAGGTACCTTTAACAACTTTTCGAGCCAATTTTGCCGCAAAAGCCTATTCCTCCAAAAACACCTACAAAGGGATAAAATACCAAAATTAGTACAGAAATGGTTACTAACAGTATACACAAAAGAGATGAAAATAGATACATAAATGCGTCTATCAAATACCCCCAAACTTATTATTTGCTAGTCCCGAGCAAATCAAAAGTACAAAATAAAATCCTAACCCACTGTCGCAGGCATCGTCGATTGCACTTAGCATGTGCAATAAGCCTTTAAACCCCTAGGTGGCCCTAATGGCCGAGTTATAGTCTCGGGAGGGTTTACCAGAGGTGTACCCACAAAACCTTTACTCCAGACCTAGCTATCTACGCAGAACCTTAGAATGTACTAAAGAACCTCCTTGGTTGGCATACTTATTGATTACGGAAGGAAGTACCCTGATGCGAAATTCTAATTGTTGTATATGAGTTTCCACTCAAGTATACTAAAATTCATATAAAAGTGACAGAGCTCTACTAAGATAGTTGCACTATGGACATCAATATCCGGAGTCAACAAATCACATGGAAAGATTAAGAGATGGATATAGAAAAACATAGTTGGTTTTGATGTTGACTAGGTGAACGGTGTTTTCTCATATCTGTCTGAAGGCCTCCACCAAGATGAACCTATCCTAATGGACTGAGATACCGGTCTGACTAATATCAACACAACTGGCATATACAAGGGAACCAGTGGTCGATAATCCTAATTCTAGATCAACTCGTCTAGCATATACAAGGGAACCAGCGGTCGATTTATTGAACACATATTTTTTTATTTTTTTTTAAATTTTTTTAGAACTAACGACATGATTAGATCTTTAGGATCCAAGCGCATGCTTCTTGTCAGCAGATTACATGGTAATTCCCGTGGATCCTGCATTCCACGCTTGTTTAGGCGACGGAGACAGGGAGAACACACACATATTGCTATCCAAGTGTTAAAATTTATTCCGATTGGTCTATTGATCTGGTCTATTTTTTATATTTTTTATTATTATTATTATCTAGTATCTCAATCACTCTATTACACCCTAGCAGTGGTAACAACTTGAATCGTGAGCCCCACCTAATCACTTAGAGAAACATATTTTAAAAGAAAAGAAAATAAAAATAGAAATGAAAAGGACTCAACGAGATATGGCGAAACTATCTTGTTATTTCTAACACCTGAGCTCTGTGCTTTTATGAATAGACTCTTTTAGATGTTTCCATCTAATCAAATTGGTCCCTCAACTCTTAAACCAAAATGCTTCCATCCACTTAGATTGGTTAGTGCCATCCTTAATAGGCATAACTTTCTAGGCTCTGGAGTTTATAACGCAACTAAAAAGTTTCTCCCATACCCCCAAACTTAAATCTAACATTGTCCTCAATGTTCTAAATATAAAATGAAAAGCATGAACAAAGAGAAACTGTTACCATTTGAAGCAAAAGAGTTAAGGAAAGATATTACCGTATTGCATGAGCATGGGTTACCTCCCAAGAAGTGCTAAGTTTCAGGTCTTTTGCCAGACATCAAGTACCATAAAATTGCTAATTACTTTTCAAATCATATATCAGTAGTCAAAATAACTGTGGGTCATCAAAACCAAACAGCACTGCCACTAATATGAGACAACTGCACAGGATTAGAAAAATTAACAGACGGAGCATAACCTGATCTAAACTTTCTTGCAAGACAACTGGGTTTATCTGTGACGCCCTTTTAGGCTTCATGTGAGTGTCTTGACAAACATATTTTTCCGAACTATGAGTTCCCACTTCAAGGACGGTATCAGGAGGATCAGGTTGTGGGGTCGGGACAGACTCAAGTAATACCTCAGGCACACTAGACTCGAGTCCCAAGTTAGGGACTTCTAATAAAGATATTTGACCATCACTACCCCCAAAATTAGGGTAGTCAGTATTCTCAGACAAACCTCTAATTATTGCTTGAATTTCCAGATCCTCAGATTCTTTTAAATAATCAAGAGCTTCTTCCAGTTCTCTACCCCCAAATTTAGAGTCATCATTACTCACAGAAAGACCTAACACTAGTGACTGAATTTCTGGGTCTGTAGAGTCCTTGAAATATTCGAGAGCTTCTTCTAGTTCTAAAGTTTGGTCATCTATCTTACCTAAGATAATTGTCTCATCAAATTCATCTAAAGAATCACAAAACAAAGTGTCGTCCCAATTATCCTGAACTAGATTCTGAACCAAAGTACTAATCATATTCACTTCCTCTAAATCATCAAAAGGTTGTCTAATAACATTAAAGACATTTAGTTCAGTGGTCATATTACCAAAGGATATGTTCATAAGTCCGGTCCTACAGTTGATAACGGCATTAGACGTGGCTAAAAATGGGAGACCTAAAATCACCGGTATTTGATTCTCTGGGTCAGGGACAGGTTGTGTATCTAGGACTACAAAATCCACAGGATAAATAAACTTGTCGACCTCAATAAGAACATCTTCTATCACACCACGAGGAATTTTAACAGACCTATCAGCTAACTGCAGTGTTATCTTGGTGGGTTTCAATTCACCAAGTCCCAGTTGTAAGTACACATGGTACGGAAGTAAGTTCACACTAGCTCCTAAGTCAAGTAAAGCTTTTTCTACCCTGTGTTTTCCTATCATGCAAGCAATGGTAGGAGCACCTGGGTCTTTATACTTAGGAGTTGTGGTGTTCTGAATGATCGAACTTACATGACAGGCTAAAAAGGCTTTTTTAGGGACACTAAGCTTTCGCTTTCGCGTACACATATCCTTGAGGAACTTGGCATAAGCCGGAAGTTGCCTAATTGCTTCTAGTAACGGAAGGTTTATGGTAACTTTCTTAAAAACCTCCATAATGTCATTAAAGTTGGATTCATTCTTTGTTGGTACTAGTAGCTGTGGAAATGGGGCTCTAGGTACAAAATCAGACCTCCCAGGGACCGAATTTACAACATCAGAAACTTTATCGGTCTCTTCAGCTATGGGTGGTCCTGAGGGGTGAACTACAGTAGGTTCACTATCGGGCATGGTTACCTTGTTGTCTATAATTCTACCAATCCTAATGGTTCTAATAGCATTCAATTGTTTTATATTTACTTCATGAACTCTTCTAGGGTTGGGTTGTGTTTGACTAGGAAACCTACATTTTTCTCTCAAAGACTCATTTATCAAACTAATCTGGGTTCTCAACTCGGAAATAGCCTGACTATTTTCTTTTCCTTTCTTGTTACTAACTTGTAGACTTTGTTCTACTGATTGCTGAAGTTTTGCACTTTGCTAAGTTAACAACACGATAGACTCCTCTAGGCTTAGGATTTTCTTATCCGACTGATCCTGAAATTGACCTTGTCCCGAAGGATTCTTAGCATAACTAAAACCTGGTGGAGCATTAGAGTTACTAAACTGACCTTAATTCTGGCCCTTAGACCAAGAAAAGTTCGGATGGTTTCTCCACCCAGGGTTATAGGTTTCTGAATATGGGTCAAATTTATGACGATTCTCGAGTCTAGTGTTATTATAAAGAGCATTGGCTTGCTCTTCATTATTATGGCCTTCCCAAAAAGGCTCCGATCTACCACTAGTGTGACCCATTTCTAGAGCTTCTAACCTTTTAGCTATCGCTACAATCTTGGCATCTGATTCAGAGCCTCCTTCTACCCTATTAACGTTTCCTCTGCTTAGAAGAATTGTTTTCCGGGGTTACCTACTATTTTCCCATTGTTGGGTCTTTTCGGCGGCTTCATTCCAAAATGCCATTGCTGCATCAACGGTTTGGTTCTCAAACCCACCTGTACACAAAGCTTCAACCGTGGATATTGTGGGATAATCTAAACCCTCATAAAGGATCTGAACTAGCCTAACCTTTTCTAAACCATGGTGAGGACATTGTGTTAACAAATCATTGAACCTTTCCAAATACCTATACAAAGATTCTCCCTCTTGTTGTAAGAATGTGCAGATTTGCGTCCTAATCAACGATGTTTTATGCCTAGGGAAAAACTTATTGAAAAAGGCAGATGTAAGTTGTTCATATGTTTCGATTGACTCAGAAGTCAAACTATACAGCCACGATTTGGCTTTATCTTTCAGGGAAAAGGAAAATAACCTAAGTTTCAAAGCATCATCATCTAAGCCTCTAATTCTTAGGGTACTGTAAATTTCTTCAAAATCCCTAACATGGAAATAGGGGTTCTCATTTTCTTTCCCTAAAAAGATTGGGAGCATCTGTATGGTCCCAGGTCTAAGCTCATAATTTGCGTCTGTGTCAGCTAACTTAATACACGAGGGACGAGTGGTCCTAGTCGGATTTAACAAAGTTTTCAAAGTAGCCATCTCTGGAACTATCGGAGTATTAGGGATTCTCTCTTCAGGAGAATGTTCAACACAGGACTCTCCGAAAATTGGACCTTCTAGATTAAGGTAATCGAGACGCTTAGAATTGCTAGGCTTTTCTTTT
>JAJJMB010012963.1:78787-189608 GCA_023531105.1 Papaver atlanticum
TCAAAACAACTCACAACTACTCAATAAAAATCAATTTTTCTATATTCATTCTATGCAAATAATCATATAAAAAATTGCAAAAATTAATTAAAATAGAATTATACCACTTTTCATGAAACAATGGCTTCCTCCATCGCCTCGGCTAAGGGGTTTAGCTCCTCATATTAATCATGTTCTCAAAATACATGTTTATGGTTCAAAAATTGATTAAAAGAGTGAAAAGAATACACTGTAGTCGCTGAAAGTCTAAAACAGAAGACTGTATCGTTGCTGAAGAGTTTCAGTCATTGCAGACAGGAACGATAGAAGCTCGTTGTCACTGAAAATAAGTCTGCCTCTGTGACTATTGCATGTGCGTCTTATGTTCTTCGTCTTCTTCTTCTTCAGCAGCAGCAGCAGAGTTTCTGTACTCGATTTTCTTCGCCTCTCTAGTGCTCTAAACTTCTCCAAACTCTCCCAAATTGTTCGTCCCCCCTTTTTATGACTCGAATCAACCTATATATAGCCACCAGACCCAAAATCTCTCGAGTTAATCCACAAATATTCTCATTTTTCTTTTCAGCAAGTTACGGGATT
This sequence comes from Papaver atlanticum, assembly GCA_023531105.1. Lineage (NCBI taxonomy): Eukaryota > Viridiplantae > Streptophyta > Magnoliopsida > Ranunculales > Papaveraceae > Papaver > Papaver atlanticum. Next base: position 79,364 of record JAJJMB010012963.1, read on the forward strand.
TTTCTTCCCTGTTTAATCTTCTCTACGCGTCAACTTGGTTTCCAAACTCTCATATACTCTCTCAAGACTGAATAAGGACTCAATACATTGCTCTACTCAGATAGTCGCACTATGGACATCAATATCCGGAATCAAACAAATCACATGAATAGATTAAGAAGATGGATATAGAAATAGATGGTTGCGAATGGACTTCAATGCCAAGATGAACCTATGACCTAGTGGATTGAGATACTGGTCTGGACTAATATCAACACAACTGGCATATACAAGGGAACCAGTGGTCGACAATCCTAAATCTACATCAACACAGCTGGCATATACAAGGGAACCAGTGGTCGACTTTATAATAAACCTTTATTTATTTTTATTTTTATTTTTTTAACGACATGATTAGATCTTTTGGATCCAAGCGCATGCTTCTTGTCAGCATATTACATGGTAATTCCCGTGGATCCTGCATTCCACGCTTGTTTAGGCTACGGAGACAGGGAGAACACACACATATTGCTATCCAAGTGTTATTTATTCCATTGGTCTAATTGGTCTGGTCTTTTTTTTTTTTTTCATGCTAACTCAATCACTCTATTTCAACCCAGCAGACATCAACATAAAAATTTGCAAAAATAAAAACAGAAGTAATAAGATGATTCCGAGATACAGTGAAACTATCATGTTGTTTCTAACACCTGAGCTCCGTGCTTTTATGAATAGACTCTTATAGATGTTTCCATCTAGTCAGATTGGTTCCTCAACTCCTAAACCAAAATGCTTCCATCCACTTAGATTGGTTAGTGCCATCCTTAATAGGCATAAATTTCTAGGCAATGGAGTTAATTTATTAAAACAAAAAGTAACAAAAAGTTTCTACCCCACCCCCAAACTTAAATCTAACATTGTCCTCAATGTTTCTAATTCAAGAACAGTACCAAAAGTATAAATAACATGAGGAATCAGTAAAAAGAGAAGTCGGAAAGATAGTACCTGGGTGAAGTGGAATCAAAAACCTACAAAAATATTATACAACAGACAAATCGCCTCGATGGTCAATCAAGGTAAACAGGGTCCTCCAGAGGGGCCTCCTTAACATCACCTGTAGGAAAAGGCTCTAAAAAGGGCTTCAATCTCTGACCGTTAACCTTTGAAGAACTACTACCGTCTAGTGTCTCAATTTCAATAGCGCCATGAGGAAAAATAGTACGGACCACAAAAGGACCGGTCCACCGAGAGCGCAACTTCCCGGGGAATAGATGCAAACGAGTGTCATACAGAAGAACTTTTTGACCTGGAGAAAATGACTTTCGTAAAATATTCTTATCATGCACAAGTTTCATTTTGTTCTTATACTCCTTAGCACTATCGTATGCATCTCTACGAATCTCGTCCAACTCATTGAGCTGGAGCTTTCTGTGAGCTCCTTCCTTGTCAAAAACTAAACGATAGGGTGACATTCTAATGGGTGTCTTAAATGCAGTACGATAAGCCCATAAGGCATCAGTAAGCCTCGACGACCAGTCTTTCCTAATAGGATTAACTGTTTTCTCTAGAATACGCTTAATTTACCTATTGGAAACCTCTACCTGACCACTAGTCTGTGGGTGATATGGGGTAGCTACTTTATGGGTAATACCATATTGTTTCATTAAAAGAGCAAACGGTCTATTACAAAAGTGTGAACCTCCATCACTAATTATAGCTCGCGGCGTACCGAAACGTGTAAGTATATTCTCTTTCAAAAACTGGACTACGACCCTATGGTCATTTGTTCTACACGGAACCGCCTCAACCCACTTAGACACATAGTCTACAGCGACAAGTATGTAAAGATAACCAAAATAATTAGGAAATGGACCCATAAAATCAATGCCCCACACATCAAAGACCTCAATCACTAAAATAGGGTTCAAAGGCATCATATTTATATGGGAAATGGTTCCTAACCTCTGGCAATGCTCACAAGAAACACAATGACTATGGGAGTCTTTAAACAATGAAGGCCAGTAAAATCCACACTGCAATATCTTAGCAGCAGTCTTCTTAGCACTAAAATGACCCCCACATGCATGTTCATGACAAAAGGAGATAATACTGGACTGGTCACTCTCAGGTATACATCTCCTAATAATCTGGTCTGGACAATACTTAAACAAATAAGGATCGTCCCAAAAGAAATGCTTAACCTCGGCTAAAAACCTAGAACGATCTTGTTTACCCCAATGTTGAGGCATTCGACCAGTAACAAGATAATTCACTATATGTGCATACCAAGGTGATTGGGAAACAGAGAACAATTGTTCATCAGGAAAACTATCCCTTATAGGAAGAGAATCATTAGAATGATCAACAACTAGCCTAGACAAGTGATCTGCTACTACATTTTATGCACCCTTTTTGTCTCTAATGTCTAGAGAAAATTCTTGCAACAATAGGATCCATCTAATCAATCTAGGTCTAGTATCCTTTTTAGACAAAAGGTATTTCAAAGCAGCATGATCGGTATAGATTACGACCTTAGAACCTAGTAGATAGGATCTAAACTTATCCAAGGCAAACACGATGGCTAACAGTTCCTTCTCGGTAGTTGTATAGTTCAGTTGGGCATCATTCAGAGTTTTGCTAGCATAGTAAATCACATGAAGTAATTTGTTTTCTCGCTGTCCAAACACAACGCCTATAGCATAATCTGAAGCATCACACATAATCTCAAAGGGTAGGTTCCAGTTAGGTGCCTGGACTATGGGGGCGGTAGTGAGTAAATTCTTAAGCTTCTCAAAAGCCTCTAAACACGCATCATCAAAGACAAACTTTACATCTTTTGCAAGCAAATTGCAAAGAGGTCTAGAAATCAAGCTAAAATCCTTAATGAATCGACGATAAAATCCTGCATGCCCTAGGAATGACCTAACATCTTTTACGGTTTTTGGGACCTATAAAGTCTTAATAAGGTCAACTTTGGCTTTGTCTACCTCTATACCCTTAGAAGATACGATGTGCCCTAACACAATTCCTGATTTAACCATAAAATGGCATTTTTCCCAATTAAGCACTAAATTCTTTTCCTTACACCTAGTCAACACTAATGTCAAATGATGCAAGCACTCATCGAAAGATGAACCAAACACTGAAAAATCATCCATAAAGACCTCTAAAAACCGTTCTACCATATCAGAAAATATGCTCATCATGCAACGCTGAAAGGTCGCAGGGGCATTACACAGCCCGAAAGGCATGCGTCTATACACAAAGGTACCAAAGGGACAGGTAAAAGTGGTTTTCTCTTGGTCTTCTGGGGCAATAACGATCTGATTATATCCGGAGTAGCCATCTAAGAAGCAATAATGACTATTTCCAGCTAATCGCTCTAGCATTTGGTCGATAAAAGGAAGGGGAAAGTGATCCTTCCTTGTGACCTTGTTCAATTTCCTATAGTCAATACAGACACGCCATCCCGTGGTCACTCGGGTTGGGATTAATTCGTTATTATCATTCTGGACTACAGTGATACCTGATTTCTTGGGGACAACCTGAACGGGGCTGACCCACTTACTATCTGAAATTGGGTAGATAATACCCGAATCTAACAACTTAAGCACCTCTTTTCGAACTACCTCTTTCATGTTAGGGTTCAGTCGACGTTGCATCTCCCTAGAAGGTTTGGAGTCTTCCTCTAAATGAATCTGATGCATACACACAGTAGGACTTATACCCTTAATGTCTGTTATAGTCCACCCTAAAGCTTCCTTATAATCTTGAAGTACATTCACTAGCCTACTTTCCTGATCACTATCCAAATCGGAAGCTACAATCACAGAAAAAGTCTCAGATGGCCCTAAAAACACATACTTTAGAGTGTCGGGTAGTGGTTTAAGGTCCAACTTAGGAGGCTCTTCTAAAGAAGGAATTAAGGTAGTCTCAGAAACTGGTAATTGTTCGAACCTAGCTTTCCATCTATTAGTGTCTAACACAGGGGTAGAATCTAATAGGGCATTCACTTCTTCAATAGTGCTATCGTCGTCAAAATCAAAACCAAAATAAGATAGACAACTTTCTAATGGGTCTTCAGACAAAATGTTTGGTAATGACTCCTGAACTAAGGCTTCTATCATGTTCACCTCTTCAACGCATGTGTCATCTAGCTCGTAAGGTAGTTTACTGACATTGAAAATGTTTATTTCCATAGTCATATTACCAAAAGACAAATTCATCACACCATTTCGACAGTTAATGATCGCATTATACGTAGCTAAAAATGGGCGACCTAAAATCACAGGTATCTGGTTCTCTAGGTCAGGGACAGGTTGGGTATCTAGCACAACAAAATCCACTGGATAAATAAACTTGTCGACCTCAATGAGAACATCCTCGATAACACCTCGAGGAATTTTAACGGACCTATCAGCTAACTACAGTGTCATCTGAGTAGGTTTCATTTCACCAAGTCCTAGATATAAATACACATGGTATGGCAGTAAGTTCACACTGGCTCCTAAGTCAAGTAAAGCTTTTTCTACCCGGAATTTACCTATTGTACAAGCAATGGTAGGGGAACCTGGGTCTTTGTACTTTGGAGTTGTGGTGTTCTGAATGATTGAACTTACGTGACTAGCTAAAAAGGCTTTCTTATGGAAGCTAAGTTTTCGCTTTCGCGTACACATATCCTTAAGGAACTTGGCATAAGCAGGAATTTGCCTAATTGCAACTAATAAAGGAAGGTTTATGGTAACTTGCTTATAAACCTCTAAAATGTCATTAAAGTTCGATTCCTTCTTTGTTGGTACTAATAGCTGGGGAAATGGGGCTCTAGGCACAGAATCATACCTCTCAGGGACTGAATTGACATCATCAGAAACTTTATCGGTCTCCTCATCTATGGATGGTCCTGAGGGGTGAGATCCTGAGGGGTGAACTACAGTATGTTCACTATCAGGCATGGTTACCTCATTGTCTATAATTCTATCACTCCTAAGGGTTCTAACAGCATTCAACTGATTCGATTGTTTTGCACCTATTTCATGAACTCCTCTAGGGTTGGGTTGTGTTTGACTAGGAAACCTACCTTTTTCTCTCAAAGACTCATTTATCAGACCTACCTGGGTTTTCAGCTCGGAAATAGCCTGACTATTTTCTTTTCCTATCTTGTTACTAGCTTGTAGACTTAGTTCTACTGATTGCTGAAATTTTGCAGTTTGCTGAGTTAACAAAACGAGAGACTCCTCTAGGCTTAGGATTTTCTTATCCGGCTGATTCTGAAATTGACCTTGTCCCGAAGGATTCTTAGCATAACTAAAACCTGGTGGAGCATTAGAGTTACTAAACTGACCTTGATTCTGGCCCTTAGACCAAGCAAAGTTCGGATGGTTTCTCCACCCAGGGTTATAGGTTTCTGAATATGGGTCAAATTTATGACGATTCTCGAGTCTAGTGTTATTATAAAGAGCATTGGCTTGCTCTTCATTATTATGGCCTTCCCAAAAAGGCTCCGATCTACCACAAGTGTGACCCATTTCTAGAGCTTCTAACCTTTTAGCTATCGCTGCAATCTTGGCATCTGATTCAGAGCCTCCTTCTACCCTATTAACGTTTCCTCTGCTTAGAAGAATTGTTTTCCGGGGTTACCTACTATTTTCCCATTGTTGGGTCTTTTCGGCGGCTTCATTCCAAAATGCCATTGCTGCATCAACGGTTTGGTTCTCAAACCCACCTGTACACAAAGCTTCAACCGTGGATATTGTGGGATAATCTAAACCCTCATAAAGGATCTGAACTAGCCTAACCTTTTCTAAACCATGGTGAGGACATTGTGTTAACAAATCATTGAACCTTTCCAAATACATATACAAAGATTCTCCCTCTTGTTGTGAGAATGTGCAGATTTGCGTCCTAATCGACGATGTTTTATGCCTAGGGAAAAACTTATTGAAAAAGGCAGATGTAAGTTGTTCATATGTTTCGATTGACTCAGAAGTCAAACTATACAGCCACGATTTGGCTTTATCTTTCAGGGAAAAGGAAAATAACCTAAGTTTCAAAGCATCATCATCTAAGCCTCTAATTCTTAGGGTACTGTAAATTTCTTCAAAATCCCTAACATGGAAATAGGGGTTCTCATTTTCTTTCCCTAAAAAGATTGGGAGCATCTGTATGGTCCCAGGTCTAAGCTCATAATTTGCGTCTGTGTCAGCTAACTTAATACACGAGGGACGAGTGGTCCTAGTCGGATTTAACAAAGTTTTCAAAGTAGACATCTCTAGAACTATCGGAGTATTAGGGATTCTCTCTTCAGGAGAATGTTCAACACAGGACTCTCCGAAAATTGGACCTTCTAGATTAAGGTAATCGAGACGCTTAGAATTGCTAGGCTTTTCTTTTGCAAATCTACCTAGGGCGTCTCTTTTACGTTCAGGCATACACAAGATTTTCCTAAAATTAGAAGGATAAGCAATCACAAATCAAGGACGACTCAACCAAATCAACCCTATTGATTTCTAGCAAACAAAAAGCATGATGGCTCCACTTAGATTGTTTCTAGACCAGCATCTACTCTTCCAAGAGGCAACTGGGTACAATTTTAGCAAACCTCGTAGGACGATCCGAATAAAGTAAGTCGAAGAGAAGTAGGAGAAGCTCAGAGGAGCTTTGATACCCCCACCTCTTTGGCAACGCTTCCCTGGGTTACAAGGAGGCTCTAATCGACTTACAGTAATCTTCTTGAACTTTGAGTTAGGCTAACAAGATACCCAATACGATCCTTTTGAACGACTTTCTTACAAGCTCGTTACCCTATCGGTCTTGTTCTAGTCAAAATTTTAAGCTTGGGTTCGCGTTCGGTATCGTTTTCCTAAGGCGGGCAAGAAGAGAACGGTGATGAAATCCGAACCCTTATCTTGTATGGCCAGGCCTTGCCCTTAACTAGAAAAATAACTGTCCGTATTCAGATCCTCAGCAGATATGCACCTTAAGGAATACAGTAACTCGCTGACAGGGGATTCGCGAGTGTTCAGAATCTTACCTCCCGTTGCAGATGGGGGATGAATCGGTTGTAGTCAACTCGTGCCACTGACTCCTGTGTCAGTGTACGAACCCAAGGTGCTGAGACAATATCGTAATTGTCCTCCTTCTCTTCAAACAGTTTTTTTTTGTATTTAAGGATACCCTTCCGTAGGGTATATAAAAATAAAAAATAAAAATAGTGTCCAAAGTCCAAAAAGTCCAAAAAAAGAAAAGAAAAATTACAAAATAATAAAGAAACCCTAATACAATTTTTTTTCTTTTTTCTTAAAAAAAAAAAAAAACTAAAATAAAGTTGTCTTCTTTTCCGTTCTTTTCGCTTTAATCTTTTGCTCCAAGTCTTTACGAAATCACCAAACTCCCTTGCTCAATTTTTTTATTTACGTTCCAAAACCTATAGACAAAAGACGAATACCCAAAAACGTCAAATAGAACAAAAATAAATAAAAATAAAAATAAATCTAAAACCCTAAAAACAAGTCCGCGTCGGCGGCGCCAAAAATGGATGTGAATTTTAAGTTGTTGTAAAAAGTGATAAGTAGAGTTCGTTCAACTCGGGCTTGTGAAGGATTTTCGAAAATTAAATAAAGTTGTTTCAACAATAATAAGAAAATACCGAGACTCTGGATTCCACCATTGACCAATTAAGTGATAAATTCTAATCAATATTCATGCAATTTTTTTCTTTTAAAGTGATTCTAATATTTTTCCTTTAATAGATTTTTGAAGTAATAATTGTAAGCACGAAGCATGAAACATCAAAAGTATTAAAACCAAGCATGTCCCATCAAAACACTACACAACTACTCAATAAAAACCAATTTTTCTTTTAAGTTCTATGCAAATAATCATGTAAAATAATTGCAATAAATAATTAAAATAGAACTATACCACTTTTCATGGAACAATGGCTTCCTCCGTCGCCTCGGCTAAGGGGTTTAGCTCCTCATATTAACCACTTGCTCAAAATACATCTTTGGTGTTCAAAAGTTGATTAAAAGAGTGAAAAGTACTAAGCAGCGGATTCTGTAACTAATATAATTGTTACAGAACCTACTGTTACAGAAGAAACTGTTGAGAACTGAAGCTAACTGTTGGAAAAATTGTTACAACGGGTATAGAATTTGAAAGCTACGGTCAAAGTTTCTGCGACTTTCTTTTTCCACTGTTCTGTGTTCTTCGTCTTCTCTGGCAGCAGCAGCAGCAGCAGAAACCCGATCTTCTTTTAATGATTTTTCTGGCTTCTCTAAGGCTCTAAACTTTCCCCTAAGGTCTTCCCTTCCTTCCTAGGATTCGTACTAACCCTTTTATACATAATAGAGTAAGGAAAATTCGAGAATATCTTTGATTTTTTCCTCCCAAACAAGTCACGATAATTCCTTTTTCTCATCAGCTGCACGTCGCCTCAGTCAATCCAAGCTGTCCAAACTCTTCATGTGATAGAATCAAATCTCTAAGAAGAGTTTCCTTCCTCTTCTTCACGTGAGTTTCCATAAATAAACCAAGAAACTTGCCCAAAATAAACCGTGATATTTTTAACCTTTTTCCGCCTCCAATTCGAGTTCTAGCCACTTTGGATCCATTCCAACACCCTTACCTCGCCTGTTAGGTCCATATGAGCAAACCCAATCAAATTCAGCCCTTTAATCTCCATAAAAATCGATCAACAATCCAACCCTAAATCCGTCTATGAAAAGAAATTTTTCCCGCCAGTTTTCTGTTTTTGAAAATGTGAAGAAATGTGACTTCCCCCTATCCAGTCCTGGTCTGTGCTTAGCAGCTGCTTGGAAATGGGTTACCCCTTATCCAAAATGAGAGTTAGAATAGCAAATGTCCTCCCAGGTACCTTTAACAACTTTTCGAGACAATTTTGCCGCAAAAGCCTATTCCTCCAAAAACACCTACAAAGGGATAAAATACCAAAATTAGTACAGAAATGGGTACTAACAGTATACACAAAAGAGATGAAAATAGACACATAAATGCGTCTATCAGTTACCTACGAGTGACTCAAACATCTGATCACCAAACCTAGGGGCAAGTGTAACATAAATAGGACACTATTAAAAACAATGCCCAAGAAGGAACAAAATTAAGACGCGTAGGGATATTTTTCATACTCCAAATCCAACACCGTAAGAGATGACCTGTCCAATTAAGGAACTGATCACTCATTGGCCTTGTCACCCATGGTTGGACCAACAGTATGAACAAAAATTACCCTCAGAACCACCAAAATGAAAAAATCACACGACAGAACCAATAATAAAGTTATCATACACGCTAATGATTACTCTAAAAAAGAAAGTATCAATTTCCTCCCACAAATGAGGACTTCTCAAAATATTGTTAGCAATATACTGCCTCAAAATAGCAGAGGACTTGGTTAGCATACTAGCTAGACAAAAGAAATTAAACATTGCCTCGAAAGGAATACGAGGACTTACCCATTAACAGTATTCTTAAATATCGCCTCGGAAACAACACGAGGTCTTATCACCAAAAGGAAGATAAAAAGTTCTTAACACAAAAAGAAAAAGGAAAAGAGCAAAGGAACCGATGGACTCAAGACTGTCCATCGCCTGGAACATCCTGCTTGGGCTCCATCTGGCTTTCACCTTCGGCTCCACCATCACTAAGGGAAATTGGCTCCACGATGGGCTCTGAAGGGACTACAACATTAGCAGCAGCTCTTTGACGCTCGTGTAGGATAGCGGATCTGCACGTATTGGTAATCTTGACAGCATACTCAGCATGGAGAGTACTCATCTTCTTCTTATCGGCACGCTCAGCCTCTAACTCCTCTTCAAAGCGATTCTCCAGGCTATTGAGCTCATTGTCCAGGTTTTGCTTTTCTGCCTTAACATCCTCCAATTGCCTCTCCAGCTCCACATTGAGATTGCGAGCCTCTGTGAGATGACACAAAAATATTAAGCACTCAAGTCTTCTAGAAAATGAATAGAAGCAACAACAATTCAAAAGTTGCAAAGAGCAACCTTCTTGACTAGCTAACACAGAATTAAGATTATGTTCCACTTGGGATTTTTCATTATCCAGAGCACTAATCTGTGCTTCAAAAGGAGTTATAGCACCATCACCACTAAGACACGATAGCATATGCCTATCGCGCTCCTTTTCAAGCTGAATATAATCTCGCTTGAGCCGGAAAACCTCTTCCCTATCCTCCTCAGCCTTAGCCAACATCGGCAAGTGATCTGATTGCCACTTAAGGAGAAAATTCCTTTCGGACTGGAGTAATTTCACTTCGTTAAAATGGGTCACAGCGATTTGATTAACCTCTTCCACCTTAACCCGAAGCTCAACAATGCGATCACGATGAACATCCACATCTTTGTTGCTCGCTTCAAGTTCCTGCTCTAGGGAATCAATCTTACACTGACGAGAGCTCAAGTCAATCTTCACTGAGTTAATCTCCCTAACATGCTTACGTGCATTAATCTCAATCCTTTCTTCCAATTGACGAACCGTTACTACCAATAGAGGGACTAAATTCAGATTCTATGAACCTATGTTTCTAACAATCAAAACTACAAAGTTAAAAAGGCAAGTACCTTCTAATTCTCACTTATCAAGGCGCAGCAACTCTGCTTCTTGCTTGGCAGCATCCAACTCGAACTGAAGACGACGAACATCACCCTCAACAGTCTTAGTCCGTTTCCTCGCTACCCGAGTCTCGGTTAGCATACCGATCCTTCAGATTGTTGCTCTAGTAAATCGGACAACATCACCAGTTAGACTGGGGCAATTGCAAACATATTATAAAAACATACCAAAGGTATCACCACATACCGCTTGCACAAACTGCCGCTGAGTGGACCTATCCAACGAAGTCAAGATCCGTGCTTCCTCGTCCTTGCTCACCCTGGCATACTCTTCCGAGCATAACATCACCGCCGCACTGGCGGCTCCACCAAAAATGGTGAGGGAAGAAACAGAAGGAGCCATTGGAGCAGAAGGAAAGCCACCAATAAATGCACTGGGTACGCCAGTACCACCACAACTTTGAGTACCTATAACAACACCACCACCAGCATGGCCAACCCGAGCAGCTCCATCGGATGGAGTACTCTTATCAGCGATATTACTCGCCTGGGGCATTCCCACATCCGATATGGTAGCAGTGCCATCAGGATGAACGGACTCATGCAATAACACTTGATCCACAACTTCGAAAAATCCTTCACCAAGATCAATCATTTCACTATCACCAAATAAAGCAGAAATATCAACATCCAGAGCATGTTCGGCAACCTCCACATGAGCAACAGATGGCCCAGAACCGTCTGCAGCCCTCGTTCTATGTCATGAAATGGCATCAGATGCTAAGATATAACACAGGGGTAAGGTATATATAAGTTAAAACACTAAGACAGTACTTTCTACCTTAGCATCCTCAATGGCTCGGGCAGACTGCGACTGACGTTTGCGCGAAGTAACCCATCTAAGCTCCCATGGCCTGTAAGGGGGCAGATAACTATGCATCTCGAGAAGCTCTGGAAGAACATTACCAAGCTTATCCCAACCAAAAATGTAAGGGCCTATGATGCGAAGAGGAACTAAAAACCACTTCGGGTCACCCGAAGTGTGAAGTTGCTAGCATTAGGAGGATCCAAATCGGACAGGAACAATGGACCCTTCAGAGCTCGGCGAGCTCTTGAAAGTCCCACTCCAAAACCATCAAACTTCTCGGACTGCTTACACCAGTAGTTCTCCATGAAGTTCTCGGGTGTATACAAATCCTTCTGAGAGGGAACAAACTCGTTCAATTCATGATCGATAACCTTTACTTCACCGAGCACATTCTCGGAGAATCCGATAGAGATTACCATTAGGCTGAAATATGCCTCGCTGAGGGCTGAACCAGCAGAGTACCCCGTACTAGAAAGAATCCAATGGACAATACAGGGGAAGGCGAAGTCCTACCTCTAACTGACCCATTGTCACGATTATCTCGTTTGGGCCACAAGGATGCTCAAGGATCTTCTTAGTCAGAACACCGGTTTGACCCGCCGGACTGGCAAAAGAAACTTCAAACCTCTAAAGGCGGTGCTTAACCTTCACAGCCTCCAAGTAAGCGGCGTCAGACATACCAGAAGCGCGACTGGTACTGGGGGGCTTAACAGGTCTCTTTTCAACACTATAAAAATCAAACAAAGGGAAGAATCAAAACATGTACTGATAAACAATCACAAAGAACATCAAGAGATAACAATGGCGAACCTAATTCATACTACACAGTTAATGACGACGACGAAAACTACTGATACAAACAACCTTAAAAAAGAAAAAACGAAGGAGAAAAACTCTTACCGTCTTGAAACTCGAGATGGAGAATCCCTGCCAGACATGATTGAGTTTTTTATACTGATCAATGAGTTAAGAAAGAACAGGAAAAGACAGAGAAGAAAGAGAATGAAAAGGCTCTGAACTCTGAAAAAAGATAATAAAAACATCATTCTCTCTCCCAAGAAGATTTTATAAGGAACCTTTGGACAATCAACCGGCGCCTCAAGTCCAACAGGTAAAAGCGCACTAAAAGTGCAGACGTGGCGAAAATCTCGGACATGGCGAGAAAGACGGAACAGTTACAGGGGTTTCTCCCCATCATGCCCTCGGCAAGATGAAAAGAAAATGAGCAAATTGTGAGGGTAAAATACCTGATCGCCACGTGTCAACATCTCAAGAGGTGATCTCATAATAAGATAATAAGATAAAAATATCGCATCATACTTCAAAAGGTGATTTCATCTGAATCGAGATGCCTGCTGCAAGACTACATGCATGACGGGTGTAAGGAGTGGTCTAATCAACTCAGACGGTCAAGTCTAGAAAGAAGAAATGCATTTAATGAAGGATCAGAAGAGGCGTGGGCTAAGGTACATCGCATCAAAAGGCTCGGACGATCCATAATACGACCCGAAGATGGTGCAGTACGATGCCCTTCAAGGAGGGGCATTACGATAATGCACAAGGCGAGACAACTCGGAAGGAAAACCGGGCAAGACACCATGAGGGAAAGTAAAGAGTTCGTCCGAAGTAATGATGAGATGTACGATAGCTCCACCAGCTCGGCGAGATTGGGTCACACCTTCACGAGTCCAGTCTGTCTATAAATACCAGTCCATGTTGAAGGAAATGGATATGTAATTTTAGATGGTCTTTCTACAGAGAATTCTAGAGAGAGATTTAGAGAAAGAGAGAGTAAGAAGTCCAAGTGATATTTGTAACTCTTTCAAGGGTAAAACCTTAATCAATAAAGAAGATAGTTTCTTTCCCGTGGATATAGGTCCTCAATGGCCGAACCACGTTATATGCTTGTGTTCATCTTTACTTTGATGTTCCTTATATCTTGTTTATCTTTAAATCTTGAATGTTAGTAGTTTTATAATCGTTGAATCTCCTTGGGTGTAATTATCGGAAAAGATGCTACTACAAAACACCGTCATATTAAATCATGAGAACAGATGATTAGTTAATGAAGATATTCAACTAACAGAACTTCTTATCATCATGAAGTTCTAATACAATTATTACCAAATCATATCAGATACACGAGTATGTATATTGTTCCATGACTTTTTCCTAGATCAGATTTTTCTTCCATTATCGCTGATGTGTTCGTATTTATACGAGGACAATAACCATGAAAAAATCAAGAGAAGAAAAAAAGAAATCATGAAATCTGTATTTTAAATAAAAGTATTCATTGCTAAAGATCTGACACCACTTCTCGTGTGGGTCAGATTCTGATCTTATCTATCACTCTCCCCTTTTTAACTTGACAACTGATGAAATCAGATCAGTGTAGTCTGAAACTCAAATCCAGCACAAAAAACAAAATGAGGAATGCAATTCATCCGTGAAGTTAAAAAACACTTAAAAAGAAGAAGTAATCATATTGAAATTATTGGTGCAACTTGTTATTAACTATATCACCCTTTTTAGCTGTTGTTGTTTTCGGGATACTGCTTGGTTTCTATATATTTGACATATCCAAACACGGGTTCTCAACAAAATGTTATGTTGCGTAGAAGCAAATCTCAAGAATCATAGAGAAATGTATTATTAGTACATGACATGTCCATCTAGTAGATACCTGCCCGGATACCCATAACCTGAATTTCTTACCGACCAAAATAACTTGGGATTCTCTGTATTCTATCCGAAAGAGGAAGAAGGAGAAGAACTCGTTATATGCACAAGTATCGAGCAATTTATAACATAAAAAGTTAATTGGACTTTAAGTCCTCCCCTCCTCTCTCTCTCTCTCTCTCTCTCTCTCAGTTCTCAAAGATATTAGAAAAGAAAAAACACGAGGACAACAACAACAAAACTAAAATTAACCATAACATAAAAATGCACATAGTATCCCACTTGCTATACACATTCTAGAAAGGAAAGAAAAGAAAATGATGATGATATTTAATACACTGGACTGATCATGATACTAAGACACAAATTTTTAATGGTAACAAACCTCTGAGACAGAAGACAAGTAATTTAAATAAATATAACGTAGTGATATGATGAGAACGATGTTATAAATGTATGTTCTTTTCTTCATCGACAACAAGCTCGATTGTGATGATACCAGCAGCAGCACTGATGGTGATTAATCCTACCTGTTAGAGATGGGATTTGGACCACTTGGGACTTCATGGTCACTTGCTTCAAACTGTTGGGATGAACGCTTTGGATGATTGTCATCATGAGACGTGGGTGTAGATGTAGCTGTAGTTGTCAATGAAGTTGTAGATGGTTGAGATAAAAATCTCCTTGTAATCAACGATGAAGGATCCATGGGTATCATCATCTTCGATTCGTCTGTACCCATAACCCATGTTGGATTAGTAGGGTTACAAAGATGAGTAACTAGGATAAAGCTTATAAAGAATAAGAAAACAAGTAATGTTTTTGAAATGTTCCTTTTGATGATGGTTTGATCATGAGCTGATGAAGATGTAGAAGAAGAAGAAGAAGAAGATGATGATGTTATTGCAATTGTTGCCATGCAACCAGGACTACCAGTAATACACCACCCCCCAAGAGCCAACAAGAAATCAATATCCATGAACTAGGTAGAACCACCAAGGGCTGGGGTAGCAAATTTAGAATAAGAATTCAACAACAAGCTTCAAACAAAAGGAGCTAAACAGAGAAGAGAGAAGTTAAGATGGGAGCTAAACAGAGAAGAGAGAAGTTAAGATGGGAAAGAAGGAAGGAAAGAAGGAAGGAAAGAAGGAAAAAAGAAAAAGAAAGTAAAGGAGACTAGCTAGTTTTGATATTTGAACCACATTCGTTGGTGTACATGAAATGAGATTATTTTTTTCCTTTTTTCCTTTTTTTTTGTTTTTTTTTTTTTTTTTTTTTTTTTTGGGTACATGAAATGAGAACCAAAGAATATAACCAACTCATCAATTAATATCCAAGTTACAAGAATACGAGAATATATATATATATATAGTTGAATTTTATTAAATTAATCCGTGATAAATTAATAATTTTGTTAAGACAATATTTTTGTCAATCCCAATTTGGACCAGTGTGTTAAATGAATAACCTCGTTAAATTTATAAGATAATAAAAATTTGGGTCATGCTAACTTATGCATCCGCACAAGTTAAATGGCTTTAAATATTATTATTTTCACCTTGTTATTATAAATAGTTTTGGGAATCATGATAATTCCTGATTAAAGAAACCTTATATTTAATATTCCATGATTTCCTGTTTACTCTTAATTTAAATATTATTTAACTTAATTATATGGAGCCCATCATTATAATCATCTCTTCATCTTCTATTTAGAATCATCTTCTCCTGATTTTCATTCAAACAGCACCAACAGAACATCCTACCGATATGTTCTCAAAAAAGAAAAGAAAATCCTACCGATATAACAATTGATTTCAGGATTGAGATAATAAATAGACATTTGGGTTTAATTAGTCTGTACAAAATCTTGATCACCACTACCATTCACAACCAAAAAATTGAAATATATACATTTCCTAGTCTAGTAAAATCATCGACCATGAGTTATCACACTTTCAATAAAAGCAAAAGAAAAACCAACGTTTCTAAGATCTAGCATACATGCAATATTCACCTTTCTCATGTTCCTTCAAACAGATCAATGAAGATCCTATTGTTTTAAGTTCAAACAATTGATTTCAACATTCACATGTTTTCTAATAATCCATCTGAGCACTACTATTCGAAATCAAAAATCAGATTAGAATCAGCAACCATTCATAATTTCAATAACAACAAAAATAAACTAAAATAAAGAAACCCAAATCTAATTTTTCGAAACCTAGAAACAAAAGCCTACCTATCCTCTAAGATCTCGCATGTATGCAGAAATAAGTTGCATATTTGTGGTCTTTACTTTTATTAATTGTATGTTTAATTTATTTTCTTTATAATCTCTTGGAAGGACTGAGAAGAGAAAATTCAGAGGAAGAGCAATGGACGAAGGAGAGAGGAAGAAAAGAAATGCAAGAAGAAAACGTATTTCTTGTGTAGCGATATTTAGAGTCCAAATTTGTGCACCCCTTGTAAACCGGGGTGCACGTTCCGGCCTCTCCTATTGTCCCGGATATCTCGAGGTGGTTTTCTAAATTTCGTTTTCTCTTTTATTTTTTTGTTTAAAAAATTCATTTGTCCCGTTAAAACCTCCCTTCTCTTTATTTTCCTCTTCCGATAACAACGAAGAAAAAGAAGAAAAAAAACCAAGATCGACTCCATAAACTATTTGCACCTGGATCTTCATCAATTGATGTTGTCATTCATGGTGTTGTTGGTGATAAATTATTGTTACTGGCCGATGATATCAACGGAGAAGATGATAAAATATTTAAGTTACTGGTTTATTTCATGATCATGATTTCCTTTTGATCCTCTGCCCTGTTTTTAAGAATATGTTGATGAAGAGGTTTATGACAAGTACTACGGTTATTGAATTTCGATGAGTTGAAACGGCGTGATTATGTTCATTTGTACATGTTAGGATAAACATTGATGGATCTGATCTACTTCTTTCAACTTTTTTCTCACTAAATATCCTTTTGAACTGCTGCATCTGTAATATCCTCTGTTTTTACAATAGAGAGATGCTTGATGAAAGGACTGAATGAATTTATTGTTGGGGAGACATAACTACCCTTTTTATAGATGATAATCCTTCTTCTGGTGTTACATAGTACCGTTTTTTCAAAAAAAATTGAACATCGTAGATTCTTCCATTAAATGTTATCAAATGAGAACAATTGAGTAAACAGAGTGATGGTTAAACTTGGAACAGAATAGTTGATTTTGTTAACAATGAGAAAAATTTAGAATCATAAAATTTAAAACCAGAGTAGTTCTTTTCTTTCCCTTTTTGAAGTATGAAACAGAATAGTTGGTACGGAGTAGAGAAGAATCAGAAGATAAAAAAGAAGGGGAATTCTAAATTTGTGAAGGTCAACAAAAATTTGAATCTTAAACACCTTCGAGATTAACCAAAACACCTTCGAGATGAACCAAACGATGATGAATTTTGAGAATTGAATTTTTTTTATTTTTTTCTGGGAAATTGATATTTAATGGAAAATTGACCGGAAATAAGTGGTTTTCTGCCACAATTATCATCCAATAAAAGAAGCCGGAATGTGCACCCCGGTTTTAGATGGGTGCACAAATTTGCACACAATTTGCACTCCGATATCTACTAGGCAAAGTTAACTTCTATTATTATAAAACTCTATGGGCATTTATGGAAATAAATTTTTATTTTTTATACAACACATATTTTAAGGAGGTTCCATAATGAGTTACGGAAACAAAAACACAATGCCATTTATACCCCTATTAACTTGTGTATGGGTGCGCAAGTTAACAAAACTCAATTTTATTTTAAGTTTCCAATAAGGCCAACTAATATATAAATTAATAATTAGTGAAATAACATTATATTATGGATCCTTATTTAAAGAAGAATTTAAAGTTTTTTGTTCTTGTTCACTTTATATAATATTGGACTTTTATTTCTAATTATTTGTAATCCATAAGTTCCACGGTGATTTGTTGTGTCGTTCTTCTTTTAAATTTTATTTTAACATCAAAGTATATATATTTACACACATAATACGTAATCTATTGTCTAATAATATGCCATAAAACTGTTAGAAAATTATTTGAATTGAAAATAAATCTCTAGATATTTATTATTAGATGAAAATGGTGTACACACTTATTTTTCAAAATTTAAATTTGGTATATGTTTCGATATATTAATAACTTATTAATTTATCGCTAAATTAATACTTAGTTAAATTGATAAAATTTGTCAGTCCAAAGATTATTAATTTATCGAAGTTTTACTGTAGTATGAAATGCTCCAAGCCGAAATGATGTCCAGTGAGTTGTTAATACCTTCCCAAACCATCAAAACTAATGGTATTATTACGAAGAAGAAAAAATTATTTAAGTTAGTGTAGAATGTACCAAAAAAAAAAAATCTCATTGAAATGTCCGAATCCCGTGAACTTAACAATGCCGATAGATCTTTTCACTTATTTTTAGATGCCTATTCACATCCTCCAACAATTAATGAAGAATTTTTTACTAGTATTACAGAAACGGACCTATGAGAGGCTGATTTGGGGTTAGTCCCAGTCGTCTTCCCAGTCCACAAGCCTATTTGTCTTTTTTAGTTAAGTGTTGGGTTTACCAAGTTTACTAGTTCGGACCTGAAAAAATACAACCTTCTTGGATCCATCCTAGGAAAACTGTCGTGGTCTATTTTCACATAATTTTTATTTCAATTTATCTTTACTAGTACAATTTAGTGAATGAATAGTTACAATTTCATAAAAATAAAAAAATAAACAGTAAGATAGTAAAATTTGAGAAAATACGACCTCTGGGAAATACGACCTCAACAATGGCAGAAATGTGGGGACTACTACTAGCACTACGCATAGCAATTCAACAGTAATGGAACAAGGTATGGTTTGAAATGGATTCACAACTCGTAATCCAACTACAACAACAACAAGAAGACACTCAGCCTTGGTACTTACAAACAATGCTCGGAGAAATTAAGGAACTCATGCAACAAATTCCCTAGACAAGGATACACCATGCTTACCGTGAAGCAAATCAAGCAGCGAACGAACTGGCGAACCAAGCGGTTAAACATCAGACAAGAAATCCAGCATCGGCATCAACAAAAATTTGGGAAACCATTTGCCCACCTTTTCTTTCAAACATTTTATATGCTGACAAAATTGGGACTAAATACCCAAGAATTGTAACAACTGTTTGATGGAGGGGTCGTTTCCGGCGATATGAGGAGATTTACAGGATATTGGTTTTCATCTGATCAAACCATTTCCTATTAATCTCTTTCTTTCGTTTTCGACTCCTCCTCTTTTTCTCCTCCTTTAGCTCTACTTTTTGATACCACTCTTGGCGTGTGATCTTCTCTAGCATCCTTGGCAGAAGTTCTTTTTCTCCTAGGGTTTTTATGATGTCTAGGGTTAATACCTCCTTGAACCCTACTTCTTTGACCGCGTCTGCTACCCCCTGTATTAGCCCTAGGGATGATGTTTCTAGTGGCAGAACTGATCTTTATCAATGTCCTTTTAAGGGTTTTGATGGGTGCAAGAATGGTGTTGGTGGGAAGGGTTTACTAAAGGTTTCCCTATTCAATCACTTGAAAAACCTACATTACAAAAAGTAGGGAGGAACTGATAGATGTCGTGAAAGGTTACGCAGTTGTTGTGAAGTCTACCAAGCTTGGGAATCTATCCTCCTGCACCTGGAGAATTGGTTATGTACTCAATGTATGCATGTTTATGCCTTGGGAAGGAAATGCACGCATCTGGAAAAGAATGAGCTCGCCATCTTCAGTTTCGATACTTGGAATCACTGCCCCTGTTAGCATTGATATTCCTGATCATGTAGCTGTGTTGGAGGTAGCTGCACCAACTCTGGGACTTGAGCTATTGAACATGGTGTTTCTATCTCAGATTCCTACGGTCTCCAGCATTCCAGCTAAGTGTCGATTGCACTTTGCCCGCACCTTCAAGACTGTGTTGCAGAAAATTATTGTCATGCCAAATGAATTGTCCTCATGGCTTAAGCTCCTGCTCTTTCCTGTCTGCACCCTTCATGTTGCCGAGAGCAATCAAGAGGAGAAAGCTAACACCCGTAAAAAAAACTGTAGGTTAACTCAATTAATCGTGCGTTGGCGTGTCTATGGGGCGAATCCAACGGTTGTGTTGTGCTGGTACAAGAAGTTCTTGCGATTCATGAAGAGATGAAGAAAGAATTAGAGAAGGTTAAGAATAAATATAAACAGGAAGATCATGAAACTATTAACCTGAGGCTGTGCAGAGACAAGCTCAGGAATAGCTTATATACTGTCGCAATACGTACTCTCACCTCTAGTGGGGTTGCACCTACTAACGAAGGCACGCTAGCTGAACTGCAATGCAAACATCCCACTGCAGCCGCTCCCGCAATACCATCTTGTCCACCTTTACAGGCTGCCATGGTAGCTTCTACTGAGTTAGTGCTGAGCAGATTAAAGAGCTTTCCTAAGGGGACAGCTTGTGGGAGAGATGGATTCCGTGCGCAACATCTCCTTGACGTTCTCAGTGGTCCTGCGGCAGTTATATCAGATGAGCTAATCACTTCCATCGCAGATGTGGTCAACTTGTGGCTTTCGGGCTCATGTCCATCTGTTTTGTGGGAATTCGTAGCTAGTGCCCCACTCATCAAACCGGGTGGTGGTTTACGCCCGATTGTAATTGGCACAATTTGGAGGCGACTTGTCTCTAAATGTGTTGCATCCTTTGTTGGCAAGGAAATGAACTCTTACCTGGGTGATTTTCAGTTTGGAGTGGGAGCTAAGTGTGGTGGAGAGGCAATTTTACATGCGGTGAATCGTGTACTGGAAGAGAAATGGGGCCAAAATAATCTATCCATGTTGGTGGTGGACTTCACTAATGCGTTCAATCTCATAGATAGAACAACCATATTGCTGAGGTACGTAGGTTATGTCCTTTGATATCTCGTTGGGTTGAGTTTTGTTACGCTTCTCCGGCACGCTTGTATTACAGGGATCACGTTCTTTCTTCGGCTCAGGGGGTGCAACTAGGTGATCCTTTGGGGCCACTTTTGTTTGCTCTTACTCTTCACCCTCTAATTTTAGGCATTGCAGAACGATGTGATTTAGAAATGCAGGCTTGGTATCTTGACGATGGTACGGTTATTGGTGATATTATGATGGTTGCACGGGCTTTGAAGATCATACAAGAGGAGGGCGCGGCTAGGGGGTTGTTTTAAAACATCAAGAAGACTGAATTGTTTTGGCCCTCCCCTGACCCTAGAGCTGCCAACACAGGTGTTTTTCCGTCGGATATTAGTAGTCCGGAAAAGGGTGTCAAACTATTAGGTGCTCATGTTAGTCTTGATGCCCAATTTTGCAAGGACCTGGTCATAAAAAGAGTGCATAAAACAGTGGAGCTCATTGATGCAGTTGAGAAACTCGAAGATCCACAATGTGAACTTCTTTTGTTTAGGAATTGTGCTGGAGTTTCCCGTTTGTACTTTGCTTTGTGCACCACATTGCCTGATTTTTTATATAAGGCTCAAGATTTGTTTGACACTCGGCTTTACAAGTTCCTACGGCTTTACAAGTTCCTACGGCATGTGATCACAGGTGACGGTCCTGGGTTTGATCCCTTGCAACAGAGGTTCTCCACCTTGCCTCTCAGGTTGGGTGGTTTGGGAGTTTATTCGATGCAAGACACTATGCAGTATTGTTATTTAGCGTCATGCCTGCAGACCCTAGAACTTCAGTCTGTTATCTTGAGACACAAGTATTAGGGGTTTTAGCCCCAACCTTGAGCGTGCTGCAGCTTCTTTCAACTCTCTGTGTAGTCATGCTTCTCCTATATGTGTCGTTAGCACTGCCACCCATTCAATGAAAACCTTGGCAGTTGTTTATTTCGATGCAGTAAAGAATGACTAGACTTCCAATTTCAAGTTGCCTGAACGCGATTTAATGTTATGGAGGAGTAACCAAATGAAGTATGCTCTAGATTTCCTGTTGGCCATTCCTATTGTTGGTTTAAATCAACAAATTGGTCCAAGGCAGTTCAGTGTGGTATTATGTTACAGGCTTGGAATTCCCTTGTTTGAGTCGGATAGTAAGTGCCCCTTCTGCAAGAGAGAGATGGATGTGTTTGGTGACCATGCTGTGCACTGCACTAACGAGGTAGGGTTGAAGTTTCGGCATGACTTGGTGCATGATACGATTGCGGACATGTGTTATAGGGCTGGTGTGCCGGCACGAAAAGAGGTGGATTTGGGGCTTCTTGCAAACAATGGCACTTCTTTGAGGCCAACCGACATTCTTGTACACAATTGGGATAATGGTCGGATGTTTGTTTGGATGTGACGATTGTTTCGCCCTTTGCTGGGAATGGTAGTCGTACCTTTGAGCCGGGTCAAGCTATTAAGGAGGCCGTGATTCGTAAGAATACCAAGTATTTGGAAAAGTGTACTTTGCAAGGATATGGGTTTGGTGCTTTGGCTTTTACTACTCTTGGTGAGCTTTGAGACAAAACGACTGAGTTCATTAAACGTCTTCGTAACTACATGGCCAACCATGATGTTAATGTGCGAGTTGGAGATTTTCTTTTTCATAGGCTAAGTGTGATAGTACAAAAAGGAGTTGGAGCCCAGCTTGTTGCTCGGCTTCCGACTAGTTTCGTGTCTGATGAGGATCCTTTGTAATAATCCCTTTTATTAATTAAAAAAAAAGTAGGGGTTGTAGCTGTAGAGATATAATAAGAATCCCTAGCTAACTAGATTAGCCTCATTCAAAGGTTTAGTTAATGTAGGTGATTCAAATGGAAAACGAATCCTGAAAGGTTAAAGCGAGAGATTGATATCGATCTAGAGATGATTCTAAGGTTATGGAGGTGGTGCTAGTAGTGGCAGGGGTGGTGGCTTTTTCTCCCTTGGCTGTTTATCCAAGAAATCTCTTTCTCAAATCTTTCTTTGGTTTTCTTCTCTCCAACTTTGACTTAAGAAGCACCGTAAGCAAGAAAACAATAATAATAATATAATAATAATAATTGTAATAACAATAAATGGGAGGAAAGTGGTACTGTTGTTCTTTCGTTTCGTGTTTTCCCATTTCCTCTGCTTTATGGAAAGTAAGTACAGAGAAAAACAAATAAACACAAGAATAAGGGAAAGCATCTATCTATCTATTCGTTGAATTGATATCGCTAGTCTTTTTACTTTGGGCAATTTTGACTGCACCCCAAAAAAAATAATCAGTTAAACTGTGCCCCCGATTTAGAGATCTTTTCTTGCAGCCCCCATTCTGTTAAATCAGTGGTTAGATCTAATTTTGGGACCTAAATAGATTTAGTCTGGGTTTGTTAATGCTTTTATTTTTTAAAAAACACTTTCAAAATATAATAAAAACTCCAAATATTAATAAACTCTATATATTAATAAAAAATCATAGTCCCAATTTGGGCCAGTTATAAATAGTAATAACCTCCACATTTTAATATTAATAGATTTTTTTAGTCCCGCTATAAGAAATTTACCTCCATATATTAATATAATTAACATTATGTGTAAGATCTCATACTATTGACACCTTGTTGTTGAAGCCAAAACATTTCCAACATTTTGAGCATGTTTAGAGCTTTTTGGCGTTAAGCTTTTAGTATCTCCGTACTATCATCATCAGGATTATCTCCCTCCACTTCTTATCTAATTCCATCGATGATTTATTCTTCGGTTAAAACAACTTCATTTACAATTCCATTAAGAACGAATATCTTTGATGTTCCCAAAACATGCTCTTCAATTCGTTTCAAAATATCTTTTACATACATTAAATTGGCTAGTAAAGTATCGGAAAATTCTTAAAGGTCTTATAAGTTCATACATAGGTATATGTATTTGTGTATTGAGATTGCAAATATGTATAAATATCATTTACATACTTTGAATTAGCAAAAAAAAACAATTTTTTTTGGTATACCTCCCTATATTAATAAACTTCAGATATTAATAATTTGGTGAAGTCCCAATACTATTAATATACGGAGATTTTACTGTGTATATATAGTAATTACTTTTCATATTACTGTTTGATAAAATATTTTCAAAGTGCTTTTAACCCACAACACTTCCAAAATTCCCCAAATTTTAAAAACCGAGGGAGATGAGCTTTTAAAATCTCTAAAAACTTAGCATAAGCTTTGGTCCCATCTAATTTTAATGCATGTTTTTTCTTTATATCCCTACGATATTCTATAAATACCCTTAAATCTTTAATAGTCAATTTCTTATTAGGAAAATTAAAAAAAAAAATGCCTATGTGGGGAAATGCGTTTAATAAAATGCCTATGTTTTTTTCATAATTTATTTAATGCCTTTTCCGTCCCGTTTTTTTTATGAAGAAAAAAAACACGAATGGCCGTTACATGACATGTGACACTAAATCGGCTATGTCAAAAGACATTTTAACCCTTAATCAGTTGGATCGGTCCAATTTAGTGAGTACAGAGTTAAATCGAACCAAATCACTGCTACTACAAGAGAGAAGATGCTTCATCTTCTTCCCCAATTTTTACTTACAAAACCCAAGCAAATTGAAAGTACAGTTCTTCAATTAAATAAAAATGGAATTAATTAAAAAGTACAGTTCTTCAATTAAATAATATGGAATCACTAGGAAAAAATATCAACACATACAATATCTCTTGCTGTATATCCAACTGATTCCAATACCTAAATCATCAACCACAATCTTGCACTAGCTAGCACTTCCACTGATATCTCCGGAAAACGTCTTTGTCTTCACCAGCACTTACACCACTATTTCACTATCACAGTGGGCCACCATTCAAAATCAAACTCCTCTTAATTCAAAAACAGATTGAAACAAACAATTGTTATGCCTACCACGCAATCGATTGAACCCCAAAATGAAAAAGCATAATTTCAGTACTCTAGTTCCTCAATCACCTTAATTAATTACAATTGAAAATTTTAGAAAAATAATTACCCTAGCATCAAATTCATCACGACTATCCAAAATTTCTACTGATTTACCACGTTAACGGTATCAAGAAGAACCCCATTTAAACACCGTTACCCGTTCCACCACATTCATACCAACACCACCAAAAAACCGCATTCAAACCCTAATCGAAAACCCAATTCAAATCCTAACTGCAAACCCAACACACACCTCATCGATTCCCCAATTGAAAACACATTTCTATCTATCTGCCTAATCAAATCAAACAATACAAAACCCTTGGTAATGGCGATGATGTTGCTGGTAAAGAATCACAACCAGTTATCATATAATCAATTCTGAAATAAAAGAAGAAAAATGAATGGAAGAGACCAGATAAGGAAGAAGGAAGGAAGTGCACAGAAAAATGGAAGAGATGAGGGGCGGATATACCAAGTGAAAACCCTAGGTAGTTTTGTTAAATGGTAAGATGCGCATTTTTGTTAAACACGTGTAACAATCCGGTCGACTTAATCTTAAGTCGTCGATGATCAAACGCGTTGACGGCCAAAGATGTTATTCTCACAAACCGTCGATTTATCCAATGAATGACGGTAGAAGATTATTTTTACACTTCTAGGGTCAATGAGTTAATTTGTAATTGCAACCACCAATTTTTCATCTCGTGTGATGAGAAATTGACTAAGTAAACGAGATTTTACTTAAATAGTGGGTCCAGACGAAAATCATAACGGCATGGGCATTAAATTATTTATGAAAAAACGTGAGCATTTTTTTAAATGCATTTCTCATATGGGTACTTTTTAAATTTTCACTTTCTTATTCTCCATGTCATATTTTATTAAAGATTGTTATTTTAAATCTATATTAAATAAATATTTGATTTTAATATATTTTTTTTATCCCAAATTATATCTATAATAAAAATAGTTAATCAAAATATATATTAATATCAAATTATGTTTAATAAATCATATAAAATACAATAAAACTATAT
Source organism: Papaver atlanticum (assembly GCA_023531105.1). Lineage (NCBI taxonomy): Eukaryota > Viridiplantae > Streptophyta > Magnoliopsida > Ranunculales > Papaveraceae > Papaver > Papaver atlanticum. Next base: position 105,463 of record JAJJMB010012963.1, read on the forward strand.
TAATGTTGTAGGGCCTTTGGCCCATGTGTGCGGCCCATCTATATATAACCAGAGTTAACACCCTAGCCTATAAATAAAGACTTATTCCTATGTAATACTATATTGATATCTAATGAATAAGATCTCTCTTCTCTATATTTCTCCTTTAACATGTTGTCAGCACGAATCTACCAACGTACAATTTTCTTTTTCATTCAATATTGGTCATGGATTATTTCTTGAATATTAGCGTGGTTCAAATCTTTTTTGTTTATCATCATGGATGTGTTACCAGGTATTTCTTTTGAACAAAGAAATTTCGTTTTCATAGTATAATATTAGGTTTCCACGAATGTATGACTATCAAACATAGAGATTTCACCGATAGATTTTCATGAAGTTTTAATATGTTCAACCCAATTGAGTATTACATACTCTTTTAAATTTTTAATCAAATCGGAATATGATGCAATCTCCAAAACTTGATTTTAATGGATCTGTGTACGTTCAGGAAAACCCTAATTTATAACAGCATAGTACAACCTAACATTGAAGAATTCCAACCGTTGGATCATACCTTACTTTTGTTATGTTTTACCTCTCACCTTATTTATGCTGGCAAGCTCTCTATTGGGTTTGGGTACTTACTCCAACCCTTGTCTTTTTTTCTTTTGTTTTCTTTCCCTCCTTCTCTCTGTTCCTTTCTTTTGGTGGTGCTGCTGCTTCATTTATTTATTTATTTTTGCTTTCTTATTCTCTCTTGTTCACAGTTAGATTTATGGGTATTCAATTGTTGCACTTATTTATAATTAGTAATTAGAGGATGCACCTAGTCTATGTCAGGATTTTTTAAATCACTGACAACCGTAGAATAACAGGATCTTGAGATATTATGATGAATAATAAGTAAACCAAGCACAAACAACAATAATAATACGAAAAAGATAAATCAACTCACAGGACACAAGATTTATAGTGGTTCGACCAATACATACAACGTGTATATATTGTCTACGTCCACTTTGAGCCGCACCAACTCAAATCCACTATGAAGAAAAACGATTACAACGTCGTGTGAATCCCAGCAAACCCTTGCTTACACCGTAACAATTACCCGAGACGATAACCTTGTCTCTTGTTCCTCACCAATATGCTTTCACAACGAAACCCTAACTTTTTACCCTAAAAGCTATACAAGAAAGAACTCTCTTTTCTCTCTAACATTGTATTGACTCATAATTTTCTTCACACAAATTCTACAAGACCTAATTACCTATTTATATAGGTTACAAACTTGGCCACCAAGAATCCTAGCCGGTTTAGGAAACCCCTTTCCCAAAATAATCACGCCTAACTTAGGAAATAATTAATTAATTAGTCTTCAATAACTAACAATCTCCCACTTTGAAGACTTATTGATTGTCTTCGATTCTTCAACTTTGGATTGACGGTGCTAAAACATTTTCCTTGTCAGTGCGGCTCCCCTCCCAGATCCTCATTCTGAGAGACCAACTAAAGCCTTGCAGAGCTTTAGCTTGTCTGATGTAACTCCCTTGGTAAACATATCCGCCGGATTCTTCGAACCGAGAATCTTCTCGAGCTTCAACTCTCCTTCTTCTAAGAGATCCCGAATGAAATGGTAACGTATATCTATATGCTTCGTCCTAGCATGATAGGGTGAGTTCTTGGTTAAATGTATAGCACTTTGACTGTCGCTAAACAGAACACTATCTCGTTGTTCCTTTCCCAACTCAGCTAATAATCCTTGTGATCAAATAATTTCCTTGCTCGCTTCTGTCACCGCTACGTACTCCGTTTCCGTAGTAGACAATGTCACCAACTTCTGTAACCGTGAGTTCCAGCTCACTGCAGCTGACCCCATAGTATAAACATAATCGGTCGTACTTCGACTTTTATCTACATCACCTGCGAAATCTGCATCCACATAACCCCTCAAGATAGAACCACCTCTTCCATAACACAATGGTACGTTTGTGTTACCTCTCAAATACCTTAGAATCCACTTCACAACTTCCCAATGTTGTTTTCCTGGGTTACTTGCATATCTACTCACTACTCCCACTGCATGTGCAATATCCGGTCTCGTGCACACCATAGCATACATTAGACTCCCAATAGCTGAAGAATACGATATGTTATTTATGTACTCCTTTTCTTCTTCTGTCTTCGCACATTGCATACTTGAAAAACGAATTTGACTTCCAAGTGGAGAACTAACTGGTTTAGCATTCTCCATATTGAACCTTTTCAACACTCGTTCAATATATTCAGCCTGACTAAGCATAAGAGTTCCCTTAGCTTTGTCCCTTATGATTCTCATACCAATAATCTGTTTTGCTTCACCAAGATCTTTCATAGCAAACTCACTTGCTAATTATTTCTTCAAATTCTCAACTTCTTGAAGAGATGTTCCGGCAACCAACATATCATGTAGTCGGAACCATACCTTTTGAAGTAACAACAATGATCTGCATTACACCGTGAGTAACCACTTCTATGCATGAAGTTATCAAACTTCTTGTACCACTGTCTCGGGGCTTGTTTTAAACCATACAAACTCTTCTTTAGCTTGCATACCATCTCTTCCTTGCCTTTTATTATGAATTCTTCCGGCTGCTTCATGTAAATTTCTTCAACCGGGTCACCATGAAGAAAAGCTGTCTTTACATCCAACTGTTCAAGGTAGATATCTTCATAAGTCACTAGGCTTAATACTACTCGAATAGTAGTCATCTTCACAACTGGAGAAAATATTTCGTTATAGTCAATACCCAGTTTCTGCTGGAAACCTTTTACAACCAACCTCGCCTTGTAGCGAATTTCTCCGTTTGCTTAAATTTCATCCGATAAACCCACTTGTTATGCAACGCCTTCTTACCTCTTGGTAATTTTGCTAATACCCATGTGCCATTCTCCTCAAGTGAATTAATCTCATCTTCCATAGCAAGTTTCCACTTGCTTGAATCATCACCCGCTAGTGCTTCTTTAATATCTTCGGGTTCACCTCCATCCGTAAGTAATAGATAATTCAAAGCATACCTTGGGTTTGGTTTCGGAGTTCTTGACGATCTTCGTACTTCTTGTGGAATTGTAGGAGTAACTCCCACTGCAGCAGAAGTCCCTTCTCCTTGTACTTCTCCGCCATCAGCAACATCGTGCTCTTTTTGTACCATACTTTTTCCAGAAACATCATCAATATCGATATACAACTCCTTATCGACGTTGCTTGACCTGACATCTTCAACTTGTGTTGTATTCTTGTCCTTGTACAACTCATTCTCATTAAAAGTAACATCTCTACTTCTAATAACTTTGTGACCCGGATAGTCTCAAATTTTATACCCAAAAGCGTCATTTCCGTAACAAAGAAGTATACACTTCTTTGCTTGAACACCTATCTTAGACCTCTCACCGGGACTAAGATGAACATAACCAACACAACCAAAAACTTTCAAATAAGAAAGGTTTACCTTTTTTCCGGTCCAAGCCTCCTCCGGTATCTTCTTATCTAATGGACTACTAGGTATCCTATTAATTAGATAAACAGCCGTCTTCGTTGCATGTGCCCAGAAGGTCTCGGGAAAACCAGACTGCAACCTCATGCACCTTGCACGTGCATTCAATGTCCAATTCATATGTTCTGCTACTCCATTCCCCTGTGGCGTCCTTGGAACCGTCCTCTCCAAACGAATTCCATTCGTAGCACATAACTGTAAAAATTATGTTTTTCCATACTCACCACCATTTTCTGACCTTAAACACTTCAACTTCAGACTAGTTTCTGTTTCAACCAAAGCTTTCCGCTTCTTAAACACTTCATACACCTCGAACTTATTCTTCATGAAGTAAAGCCACACCTTCCTTGAGTGATCATCAATAAAGGTGACATAATAATGGAACCCGTTGTGAGATGCAACATCAATTGGTCCCCATACATCGGTATGAACCAAATCAAGTTTCACACTTCTCAAGTATCTTCCTCCTATGCTGAAACTAACCCGTTTTTGCTTTCCAAGAACACAGTCTTCACAAAAACTCATATCAACAGACTTCACCTTTGGTATTTATCCCCAGAACACAGAATCTTCATGTTCTTCTCACTCATGTGCCCCAATCTTTTATGCCATAAGTTAGTGTCTTCACCACTACTAGCCACTGCTAAAGTAGTTCCATATGAAGTCCGGTATAGAGTACCAACTCTAACTCCACGAGCTAATACCATAGCTCCTTTTTTCACTTTTCAATTATGTTTCGTAAGAACAACTTCACAGTCATCATCACAAACTTGGCCCACATACACTAAGTTTTTTTTCAAATTCGGAACGTGTCGTACATCCTTCAATTTCTATGTCGAACCGTTGACTTTCAAGATCACATCACCCAAACCAATGATGTCACATGCTTCACCGTCACCTAAGAATACTTGGCCATAATATCCTTCTTTATAAGAGATCATAATACTCTAATCACCCGTCGCATAGAAAGAAGCTCCCGAGTCTATAATCCAAGACTCATCTTGCTTGTCCTCAGAGAGTAGTAAAAAACCTTTCGTAATCACCTTCTTGTTATCCACAAGGAACTTCACCGGTTCCGCAGCTGCAACTACGTTGACCTCTTTTTACCTTTGTTTCCACTATTATTAGCACCTTTGTTTTATGGACAATCGAGCTTGTAGTGTCCTACTTTCTTACACGCCCAACACTCAACAACACCTCTAGGCCGGGATTGAGATATCCCCTAGACTTTCCTCTAGACTTCCATCTAGATTTATTGTTGTTGTTCCTATTTGAACTCCTGCCTCTATCTTCTTCCTGCATACTTAAGGTCAAGCTTGAAGTACTAGAACCGTAACCTTGTTCTATTCTTCTCTCCTCTTCAGCAATTAACCTTTGCTGCACATCATCAAGCTTCAACTTCTCGCTCCCTGCGGAATTGCAAATGGTTGTCCTTGTAGTCTCCCAACTCTTTGGTAATGACAACAACAACCGTAAAGATTGAACTTCATCGTCAAAAGTAATACTAACTTTTGAAAGCTGAGAAATAATCGATTTAAACTTCCCAAGATGTGCTGAAATCGCTTCGCCATCTTGCATCTTTAGATTGAATAGTTGTTCACACAACATAATCTTCCCCGAGGCTGATGACTTTTGATACAACTTTTCAAGTTTATCCATAAAATCCTTCGTACTAGTAACCTCTTGTACGTTATTGTAGACTTCCTTTGTTAGACATCTACGGATCACGGCTACACACTTCCGGTCAAGAGTTGACCATCATCGTCTTTGAGTGCTCCCTTTTTCGCAACTCCTCCTAATGGCACAACAAGGTCTTTCTCGTATAGGTAGTCTTCCATCTGAGACTTACAAAACGCAAAGTTCTTCCCATTAAAAACTTTAACCCTAGCTATCATACTTTCGTCATTATCACCCATAACTCCCACTCCAATCGTACTACGAACAATCCTATGCTAAGAGCAACCTGGAGCTTAACCTAAAGCTCTGATAGCAGTTATCAGTATTTTTTTAATCACTGACAACCGCGGAATAACAGGATTTTGAGATATTATGATGAATAATAAGTAAACCAAGCACAAGCAACAATAATAATACGAGAAAGATAAATCAACTCACAAGACACAAGATTTATAGTGGTTCGACCAATACATACAACGTGTATATATTGTCTACGTCCACTTTGAGCCGCACCAACTCAAATCCACTATGAAGAAAAACGATTACAACGTCGTGTGAATCCCAGCAAACCGTTGATTACACCGCAACCATTACCCGAGATGATAACCTTGTCTCTTGTTCCTCACCAATATGCTTTCACAACGAAACCCTAACTTTTTACCCTAAAAGCTATACAAGAAATAACTCTTTTTTACTCTAAAATGGTATTCACTCACAATTTTCTTCACACAAATTCTACAAGACCTAATTACCTATTTATATAGGTTACAAACTTGGCCACCAAGAATCCTAACCGGTTTAGGAAACCCCCTGCCCACAATAATCACGCCTAACTTAGGAAATAATTAATTAATTAGTCTTCAATAACTAACAGTCTATTCCACTAATTTTGAGTTTGCACCTATTTACAATTTTCTATTTAACCCTCCGTTAAATCTTGCACGCTTTAAGCACATAAGTATAATTTTAAAAGATTTTACCTGATATATTCCTCATCTTCACCACCTCCAAGATCTAATTCGGCTTCACCGCTACTTTAATGACCAAGAAGGTTTTACCTATTTCCTACCTCCACTTTTAATGTTTCCTATCCCCAAATTTCCTGTGTACCACCCAAATAAATTTTGATAGATCCTAAATACTTCATATATTTTGATTTTATTTTTTACACCCTACATATTGTATTTCCACAATTCCACCTCACCCGAAAACTTAAGTACACAAATTCACTTCTTTTTTCACCACCACTAACCTTATTCTTCCCCGACCCCGACCGATAACACCTTGATTTTCTTTTTTTTCATCTGGTTGTTGATATACTATTGGCAACTGGAGTTTAACACGAAATAATAGAGAGTGATTTTTCACACTGGGTACTTTATATGGATTGTACTGATTGAATATGAACTACTGCAATAATAGTGAGTGATTTTTGGGTAACACGAAAAACTAGCACAAACTTGGTCAAATAGCCCTAAAACAACAATTCCTGACTGAAAAAGACTTGTAAAATTTGATACTGTTTAAATGGCCAGGAATTAAAAAGATACTTCTCTATTAACCATTTTGGGTAATCTGCCTAGAAATTCTTGAAAAGTACAATTGTAACTGACAAATATATCCCTAAACAAATCTCTAACTAACGAAAATACTTAAGGTATATCAAATATTTTTCCTGTACAATATCTGACTAAACATATGCTTTCTCTGGATGATTCGTTAAGGAACTGGGTAAACTGTCTGTAAACTACGGCAACTCAAGTGTAGTAAACTGATTGCTAATGTTGACTTAGACAGTAAAATCATACGTGGCTTCTTTCTGCGAGACTTGCATACAGAACGAACTGCGCCCTCATTTAAGAAACAAATATGGATGAATGCGTGCACAGAATGGCACCCGCATAGAACGAACTTGCACTGTATCCGACAGCCAACAAATATGGATGAATGTGTGCACAGAATGGCACCCGCATAGAACGAACTTGCACTGTATCCGACAGCCGTAACTGCACCAATTAAAGAAACACTGGCCATATAAATAAAATTTGGAAGTTGAGAAAAAACCACTACAATGCATGTAAACAGCAAATACTATTCAGCTGAAATTAATGGCTTAGGGATGCATGTGCCAGCACATACTCTCTCTTAAATAAGTTTAATGATTGAGACACAGTTGATGATCAACGAAACACATGCTCCTACGTACCAACAAATACATGATTGGAGTTGCCTCTTGCTTTTACACCTGACAGCAATATTAAATTAAAAATTCAACTTTGAAAGAATAATTTAACTTTGTTGTTTTCCTACATACCACATGATATAGTGCAAAGATCTAAGTATCGATTGTAGTGGGTTTGAAGCAAGAACAACAACTAAAAGGCATGTGGAAAATGAAGAAAGTGAGTTTTTTCTGTAGCTACAAACAAGAGCAAATATTGAATAACTGAAGAAAGTGAGTATTTTCTGCAAAAGAAGCAAGCTCTTGTTTGTAACTTTCATCCATTAATATTTGCTCTTGTTTAATTTTGGATGTTTGATCCGAAATGTCAGTATCTGCAGCCTAAATAATATCGAAAGAGGTGAGCACTTAATTGAACGTAGATTACAGTTTGTTCAGATAAACAGATGTAGGGTGGCTTCTATGAAAAACTAATACCACTGCTAGAGAAAACTTATTACCTGAATAACTTTTCTCTGCCAAAGCTCTGTAACTTGGAAGCCTCGACGCTCAAACAAGAGCTTACAGACAGCTTTCCCAGGACGGCCTCCAATGTTAAAGATCGTGATTCCTATAGGTTTAATGACAGATATTCCTTCCTCAACAACCTTATCAACTAAACCTAATCCAAACTGATCCTCAACAAACCCCTGGATAAGAAGAACAGATATATGAGCTAGCTTAATTTGTAGACAAAACAAGTGTTTCTGAATTATAATTAACGTTGTTCATTTTACATATTTCAAATAGCATTCCTTATCAAATAAGACTTGCCACTGCACATAGAAAAGGAAACACACTCAGGTAAAGAAAAAGGCATGTGGAAAATGAAGTAATCACATTCTCAGTACAGTTAGAAACAAGATTTGTTCATTTAGGGAGTGTATAAAAAATAATTTCAATACAATTAATATAAGATGAAACCAGTTGCATCCATGTTTACAAAAGGGTGAAAACAATTTCAAAACAAATTAAAACTGGTTACATCTCCATTTTAGCACTTCTAACTTCAGCACAAACTAAAACCGGATGAAAACCAGTTACATCCTAACTTAAAACTAGATGAAAACCAGTTACATCCTATCTGTCTTAAAGCTAGATGAAAGCCAATTTCTGCATGTATCAGATGAAAACCAGTTACATCCTACCTTAGAGATGAAACCCAATTTTTATATCTCACCTTTGGAGACACTATAAGAATGGCATTATCCAGATGAAAACCAGTTTCATCCAACAGAGATAATCATTAAAATTAGGACCACCAACAGATGAAACCAGTTTCATCCAACAGAGATAATCATTAAAATTAGGACCACCAACAGATGAAAACTAGTTTCATCCAATAGAAATAATCAATAATTTCATTACAACAACCGGATGCAAAGCAGTTTCATCCAATAAAGAAAAATAGAAATTAGTGTAGGATTAGAATCACCAGGTACTTCAAACACATAACTCTCACCAATTTGTACTAAAAAAAAAAAACCCCAATTAAATCCAGTTTAAATGAAAATAAAATCAACCAACTGAATGAATCAATCATGTAATTCTGAAAATAAAATCAAAGCAGAGTTAGGGTTTGGAAACTTACGAGTTTATAAGACATCTTGTGGAATTGATCGATTTAACCCTAATTATCCTATAAATCTTTCATGATGGAGTTGGTGTTTGCAGACGGCGGAGAAACCAATTTCAACAATGAAGTCTTCAATTTCATCTGTGATGATACTGTTGATGTAGACGGTGGAAAAAGATGATGAAATGGCGGATAAAGATGATGAAGACCGTGGAGAAACCAATTTCAGCGTTGCAACAAGATGATTGTGGGGGTGGGGTTGGGGTGGGGTGGGGAGAAAACAGAAGTGGGAGAAATAGATCGATGTTACTGCTGTTTGTTTGTTTTTTGAGATGGCGGAGAGAATGAGATCGCAGGGAGAAAATAGAGAGAAGATAGGTAAAGGATATTTCTGTCCGTTTCGAATAAAAATATCCCCCTCCACTTGACCCAGGGAAAAAATTTATCCGTCCATCTAAACCTGAAAAAGTATTTTTCTGGGCAAATAGCCTATTTTCTTAAAAACTAATCGTTCATAGACGAATTATTATGGCTAGAGTCAGTCGTCCAGATGCAGGCGACTGTTAACTATGCAGTCGTCAAATATGAAAGTTTGGAGAGTGTTGTAGTCTTTTTTAAAATTGAGATGGATGAGTGTTGTCATTCATTTTGTGTTATGTGCTTAATTTCCATTGGTTTGGTACTTCACTTGATCGAGGAATAATCAATATGTAAACAGTAACGAGAATTAGAGATACTCGAAAACATTTATGCTGTGATAAGTTGTGAAATTGCCTGATTGACGGGAATGATCAATAAATTAATTTGAACATATTTAAGTTATGAAATTGCTTGATTAACGACAAATGTCAGTGCAGAATAAGTTTTGAGCCTGTACCTATTTACGATATTGTTAGTTATCTTTAGCTAATGGTATATTTCGTACAATTTTTGGATTCTGTTTTTCAATCTTTATCTATTTGATTGTAGGGTTTACACAATATTGATCGAATGAAATAGACACAGGCTAACTTAAGGCTTTTAGTTTGATAGGGTTTAATAAAATCCCACCGGGATGTGTCTCTTCTAGCTAAAGCAATGTTGGAAGGTAAGACGGATTTGGACGGAATATCTTGAATGATGCTTCTCCGGGGATTAGCAGTTTGGACCTCAAAGTTCAAAAGGGTAGGTCTCCTAGACCTACTCAGTTTAGTGAAAACCAAGCTCAACCTCCAATCAAGCTTGTACCTGGTAATTATTCTTCTGATGAAGATGATGAGGGGATATCTTATGACGATTATGAGGATTCGGACATTATGGATACCATTTTTTCCAAGAATAAACCGCATAAAGTTAGTAATAATAAAAGAAGATCGAGAGGGGTTGGTACTAAGCGTAGATAGCTTCTTCTTTTTCTTTTCTTTTAAGTGATGTTTTTTTCTTTAGAGTTTTATTTACGAGCCTTTTGGGTCTTGTTCTGACGTTATTTCTTTTGCCCCTTTGGTTTATGGAGGTAGGGGTCTTTGAGCTCCCTTGTAATTCTTGTAATTATGTTTTTTGCTTTCATAAACGTTTGGACTTAGCAAAAAAAAAGGGGGGGGGGGGGGGTTTAAATGAAGAAAAAAAAGATTAATGAAGAACAAGACAAATAAAGTGATAATATTCCTAGCCAGAGTCAATTTGAATTTTTTAGATAGTACATAGGAATAACCAGAATTGAAAAGTAAACTGATTTTAGAAATTGTGAAGGGGATGGGAAATAGGAAAAATTAGGAACAAATCTTCAGTGATCTCCCTGCAATAACTTCTGACAATCAAATTTAGGAATATTCCAACAACAAAAAATCTGTCATAAACTATCATTATTAGCCGCTAGATCATTAGATTTCCGTTTTTATCGGCCGTTAGAGTTTAAAAGAGTGGTATGAAAAATATTTACAAGGATTTAAGTGTAAATAGACTAAAAATCGGTAATTACAAAAAAGTCGTTTTAACAAAAATGAAGATAAATAATTAAAAACTTCATATCTTCCAAACTATACGTCGAATTTTGTTGAGTTTATATATTTGGAAAGCCATTTCGAATATTTATACAACAAGCATAAATAATAATATCAAAATTTTGTTTTTCAAATCTTTTTATTTTTCTTCAAATTTTTATCAGTTTTCCCCATAAAAGTTAAATATAGTTCAAAAACAAATAGTATTGGCGACGTGCAACGCACGTGCTATTTAACTAAAAGAAATCCCAGATACAATCAGAGATTGATTGTCCTTAAAAGCAAATTTTTTCATCTTTTCCAAATAACACCCAAAGAATGAGGAATGATGGTAACACTTTCATATTAGATACTAATTCATAACTCAAAGTTTTGCTACCCCAGTTATGCCATAGCGCCACAAGTTGATGCCAGAGATAAAATTGAAAACACTTCTATTGTTTTAAATGTCTCCCTCACAGTCTATCTAATAGGCCATGGCAAAACCATTAAAGGTGTCTGCTAAATGAATTGCAAGAAAGTCAATAAAATGAACAACCACGACAGGGTGAAAACACTGAAAAGTGTACTCCACCTTCATTCAAAAAGAAAAAGGTACATACTAACCCCACATGCAAATCAGGAAAAAAAGAAGAAGAAATAATAATTAAACAGACGGAATGGCAATAAGAAAGAAATGTCAACCTAATCAGCTAACACCGACTTCTGCCCGAAATCTAATCCGAGATATGAATTTGGAAATAAATAAATAAATAAAAATTAATCTCGTGGCTTCACAACCGTTGGATGCTACAGATATGACAACAACAACTGTAGTGTTAACCACAGTTAAATACTCAATTTTTTGAATCACAACCGTATCTTTCCAAGATATGTCATATATATTTTCCTTTTCAAAACCTTCTTAGTTTGGGCCTAGGCTATTTATCTGGGGCCTATCAAATTCCCCTCTCACCTTTCACAAATGGCTATGGGTGCTAAACTTGATAAAAAAGACTAATTTAGCCCCAAAAATTATCCTTCTACTAACCCGTATAAATACCAATCTTTACCATTTTCAATAAAAAAATCAAAAACATAAAAACCTAAACCAATTTTTTTTTATTCTCATCAAATCCTTCTAAATCCATAGACCCTAATCAATTTTTATTTTTTTGATCTTCTTCTTTAACGATCTCCGATCCAACTAAGAAAAGGTAAACCTCTATCAACCCATTCTTTTATTAGCATTTCTTCATTGATTTACATGTTTAAAACTTCAATTTTGAAAAATCAAGATCTCTGATTTACCAAGAATCATTTTATGAGGGTCTATCGTATCAACCGATTCTGGGGTTTGTTCTTCGTCCATGAAGAGCATGCAGAGGAATCGGTTTATAGGATGACTAGCATCGACCGATTCTGGGTAGAAATCATAATATGAAAAGACATCACTAGAATCGGTTTATAAGTGCATTAGCATAAACCGGTTCTGGGTAGAATTTTTTTTTTTGATCTTTGTGCTCTTACAATCGGTTTTTATTTACGTGGTAATGTACCGATTATGAAGTTATCTCTTCAGATTCCATTTCACAATCGGGTTTTATATATGTACCACATAAACCGATTCTTGATGTTTGAAATTCCTGTATGTTTTTCTTGTTAGAATCAGATGACATATGTTTTCCTATGTAACGATTGTTGAACTAGATTTTTACTTTTTTGTAGATATGGACTTCGGCCACCTAGCATTTTATTCACGAGAGATCACCCAGGAGGATTTTCACAGGGAACCATAACCTATAGTACCCAGAAGCCTCTACAAGTTCGCTTATGGCCGTGAAACCCTTTGGAGCAAGCCCTCGCACTGGCAGATAAGCTTTCACTAGAAGAGCTTATTGAACTTATCATGTTTACAAGGAAAATGAGGGATGCGATTGCATCTACGAGGGATCGCGACAGGCATTTAGAAGGTCTGTTTGAAGAATTGACTGCAGCTCAAGCCTTTGCTGAAGCTGAAGATGCTGCTGCTGCTCCTGGTGCTCCATGATGTTGATGCTCTCTTTTAGATATTTCAAGTTTTAAGTTTTTAATACTTTGGGAGGTTTGTTAGAGAATAGCTCTGTTGAACTCACCAAGCGTTGGTATGTCAAAATTGGTTGTCATATTTTAGTATCAAAACTCATCTAGAGTCTCTTGATTAAATACTAGAGTCAACTTCGTTTAGGTTAGACTATAAAGTCTAAGAATGTTGAGACATACAAGTATTACTTCGAAGACCTGAAGAATGAGAAGAAGTAACAACTACAACGACGACATCATCCTTCCACTTGAGGTTAGTAATATTGACTTGATCTTGTTTCCATTCCTAACGTATCTTTCAAGTCGTGTTATATTGAAAACGGTTAGAGCATTGCTCGGTCGAACTCGCAAGCGTTGCTATCTCAAGCTTGTTTGTCAAGTTTAGTTGATCAAAACTATAGTCTTGATTGCTAGTCTACTTATAGCTATGTATCGGATTAGGATAGAATGTGTAGTTGAGCTGTAGACTTCACGGCGTTCATCGATTGAAGACGAAGATCTACTGAGGGGAGCTTGGAGGAACTTCATCAACAAAAGGTATGTGAAGACTAAAACTTATCTATCACTCAGAAGTCTATTTTATTCTATCTCCTAATGAGACTAAGTCGTATAGCTATACAAAATTTTACATTATACACATTTGATATTTCGAGCTGAGTTTATCTCAGTTATCTATTTCTCGAAATATGTGTTGGAAGCTTTTTGATTTAACTATGTCCATCATTATTCTTGATGAGTTTAGTTGGAAACAATTTATTTGTTGAAAACTAAATATTAAGTCAATCGTTGGAAACAATGATCATGTGGAAATTGCCTTGAAACATCTTATATGATTTGTGTGAGACAATCGTTTGATGTCGACTTGGAAAGTTTCGTATTGATCATTCGATCACTTGAAAATTACTTTAAGCTAATAGTTTGTGTGAGACAGCTATTGTTGTCCTCTAAGGATGTTTCAATGATTTAAATGGGAGTTTAGAACAATTAACCATGTATGGATATAACAAGGTATGCATACCTAGTATGCGAACTGTATTGTTATGATTCAGGTCCGGGAACCTTGTTTGTGTACCTAGTATGCGAATGGTTTTAACTGTTAAGGTCCGAGAACCTTGTTTGCGTACCTAGTATACCAACGGTTCTACCTGAGTTGGGTCCGGGACGGCTGTTCGCGTACCTGGTTTGCGAACGGCTGGACAGACCAAGGTCCTGAGCTATTGTTCGCGTACCTGGTTTGCGAACACAGTGGTTTAAGTTATAAAATCGGTTAAGTATGATTCTAATACTCATGAACTAGAACAATTATGAATTAAGGAATGCAATCTTTGCAAACCGTGGCTTAATGTTCATGAATTGATTCTTGTATAAGTACTTTGTACGATTACGAATCAATCCGATTTTGTTTAAATTTGTTCATATATATATCTATGAGATAGTGAACAATTGAACAACTCCATGTGAAACACAATTAGATTCATTTGATTATCTTTCATGTTTGATTGATCATAATATTTGATCTAAAAGTGTTAGATGAATGTTTTTAAGACAAAAGTGTTCATATGGCTAACTTCGGTTAACTGTTATTGAGCCAACTCAATATACACGTTTAGGTACGGTTACCCATATCTAAATGAAAGGTATGTTTCATTTGTGTGTAACAAGCTAAGGCCATCTAACGGTGGAGATTAATTGCTTTATTTCTAAGCAGACTTAGCTTGAATCTTAAATCAGGATTTCATCTAACGGTGAATATTGAATGCTTTGTTACTAAGCTATCTTAGCTTTGATTGTAAGCAACCCTGATTTGAAATACTATATAAGGGAGAACTCTAGCAACTGGAAAACCTAATCCCGACACTTTCCTGTGTCCTAGTTGCGTACTAGATTCAATTCTCCGTTAACCTAGGTTTTTCCAAAACCATATTAGATTAATGACTTGAAGACTTCATTTGGGATTCGTGAAGCCAGATCCAACTATTTTCGCTGTAGTTGCGTATTCTGATCTTACTTGTTATATCGTATTGAGTACTATCTTCTCTAAGATTTGCTCGAGATTTATCTCTGATAGGTAAGATATAAAAAGTAATCGCAATGTTCTTCATCTCAGACTTTGTTATTCCGCAGTAACTTGTTCTACAACCATATAGTTAAGTTATTGTGAGGTGACTAATATTTCTAGGCTTCTCTTCGGGAGTATAAGACCGGATTATTAGTTGGTTCCTGTTCACCTTGATTTATCATAAGACGAAATAAACTTCGTAGGTACGTCTATGGGAGACAGATTTATCTATCAGAATAGACTTATCTGTGGGAAATGAATTTGTTTATAAGTCTTCGACTTTGGGTCGTAGCAACTCTTAGTTGTGGGTGAGATCAGCTAAGGGAATCAAGTGCGCAGAATCCGGCGTGGTTCTAGAGGCGCAAGGAACGCGACTGTACCTTAATGGGTGTGAGACTTGGTTAGGACTCAACTACATTCCAGTCCGAAGTTTACTTGTAGTAGGCTAGTGTTTGTAGCGGCTTAATATAGTGTGGTGTTCAAATCTGGACTTGGTCCCGGGGTTTTTCTGCATTTGCGATTTCCTCGTTAATTTTTTTTCTTGGTTCTGTGTTATTTCTTTTCCGCATTATATTTGTTTATATAATTGAAATATCACAGGTTGTGCATAGTTCAATCAATTGGTAAATCCGACCTTTGTTTGTTGGATATAAATTGATTGACAGTTGGACATTGGTCTTTGGTACCGTCCAAATTATTTCTCATATGAATCAGGCTCATGGATTTCTTTCTGTTCGATTTGCTAATTGCATTGAGAAATAGAGATAAAGCTCTTTGATATCTTTCTTGGTTGAGCTCGCTTTTAAGTTGGTGCTCTCGAAATTATATTAGAGTTTAGTCCATACAGATTGTCGAACGAATTATTGGGTGTGGTTATTGTACCCCCGCTTTTCAATTGGTATCAGAGCAGGCAAACACGATAAGACCTCATAAGTCTGTGTTTGTAGCAATCTGACTCTATGGACAGAAGTGATATCTCTATAAACGTATCGCCAGTCTTCGATGGATCGAATTACTTATTGTGGAAAATTGTTATGCGCGCCTTTCTTCAAGCACATTATTTTCAATCATGGGTTCGTGCTATTAATGGCTATGATCCTTCATTAGTTACAGTAATCTGTGTAACTGTTGCATAGGATATTGGTGAGTATGATCCTGTTGAGATTCTCGTTGCAAAGCAAAATTCTGACAGATTAAATAATATAATCCATGCCATTACCCCAGATCTTCAGCACCATGTGACTATGTGCACTCGGTCTAAAGATGCTTGGGATATCTTAGAAATAGTATTTGAAGGGAATACCTCTGAGAAGGAAGCTAGGCTTCAAAACCTAAATTCTGATTGGGAAAACCTTTGTATGGCTGATGAAGATTCATTTGATGAGTTTAATCACAAAGTGTCTGAAATTGTTAATGCATTTTTTGCATTGGGTAAGACTATTCCTGAAAAGGACATTGTGATGAAAATTATCAAATTGTTGCCAGCTAGATACGATTCTACGAAACATGCCATCGTTGAGGGAAATAACCTTGAAACACTTTCCAGAAACTCACGTATTGGAAAGTTAAAAATACTTGATCTTGATCAGAACACAGTCAGAACATCTGCGTTCAATGTCGTGACCAATACAAGTGAATCTTCTAACTTGTCTTGGACTGATGAATGTTGTCCAAATCATGTTGATCTTGACAGGTCATTGATTACACAAAAGATTAAGGATATTATAAAGAGAAGCAAAAGATCTTAGAAACGACTCTCTCTCTCTCTTTAATGCTTCAGATGATTCAACACAAGAAATGAAATCAAGTTAGAATATGCATTCTTCTGAAGTTTGCACAGAAAATGCTGCTCTCTCTTCAGAAACTTCTATTAACTTAAATTCTGATTTAGAATATGAGTCTGACACTGAGATTTTGAAATTCTTGAATAAAAATGAAGAAATTCATCAAGAAAATCTTCAATTGAAGATTTTGTTGGAGAAACTTGAATCATCATTTCAGGTGGAAAATCTTGAGATTGATTGTCTTAATGATGAATTCACCAAAACTGTATCTCTAAAAGAAAAAAGATTGATACTCTTAAGTGTGACCTGCAAAGGTTGTCTGGAAGCTCTGACAAGATCTCAGCAATGTTATTTGGTCAGAAGTCCTTTGGGAACACAAATGGTATAGGGTTCAGAAGCAAGACTGTAAGAACTAACAACTCCTTTGTTCCAGCCGGTTTTGAAAAGATGGATGTTGAAAATTGTGATAAACAGGAGGCCAATCAGCAAAACAAAACTTCCTCTCTGAATTGTTTGTTTTGTGGAAATTCGAATCATGTTCAAAGTAAGTGTTGGAAATTCAAGAGGAACAACAAAAGAATTGCCAAACTTCAAGGTGACATGCAAAGAATGAATCTGGCTGTGGTTAATCAACAGGGAACCCCTGAAGACAAGAAGAAGTCTAGGAGAACCAGAGTCATACGAGGTAAGAAGTCTGTTTATACAATAAACCTTGGAATGTCATCATGTGACACAAGAAGTGAGCATTCTTCTCATTCCATCGCTACCTAATTGTAGTGATGTTTACATCCTCATTATTAACTTGATAATATGAGGATTGTGTTAGAGCATAGCTCGGTTGAACCCACCAAGCGTTGGTATGTCAAGTTTGGTTGTCATATTTTAGTGAATCAAAACTCATTTAAAGAGTCGCTTGATTATATACTAGAGTCAACTTCGTATAGGTTAGCTTGAAATTATTAGGATATGAGACTTACAAGTATTACATGAAGACCTGACGAATGTGAAGAAGTATGGAGCTACAACGACAAACATCATCCTTCCTCTTGAGGTTAGTAATATTTGACTTGAATTGTTTCATTCCCTAACGTATCTTTCAAGTCGTGCATATTGAAAACATAACTGCGAAGCTGTATATGATACTCTAGTTAGACATAGTATTAAGGAATACAATACGAGGTTTATTGCTTAACCATTAAACTTTGTATATAAGACATCGACATAATCGTATGAATGCTATTGTGATTATGTATGGGTATGAGTGAATATTTCATCCTAGGAAATAATGTTTTACATTCGTTTAAAGGAAGTAAGTTCATAAACTCGTTTTGTGAATCGAAAGGGAAATCGCTAGGCTTATTGGTATTGTTATTCATTGCAAATCTATTTTGAATTACCAATATGTGTGTTTAGTATAACCGCTCATAAACTTGTTTATGTATCTTGGTAAAACTATTCACAAGGCCTGACTTATGTATAGGTATGACTTTTATTAGTGAAACCGATCTTAAGTAATCACTCAAGATGGTATGATCAATGCCTTGTAAATAACAAGTTTTATCTAGCCATTGGGGAACTGATCCTAGTAAGAGGTGCAACAAATTTACAAGAGGGGAATCGATCCTTGTAAGAGGTGCAACACGTTTTTAGTAGATGGGGGAACCGATCCTATGAACATGTGCAACAAGTTTGTAGTTTTGGGGGAACCGATCCTATGGACATGTGCAACCGAAACAGGTAGTTACCATAAGTTGTGGGGAACCGATTCTAGTACCTAGTCAATGGAATTTTGGTAACTAGTGTGACTATGCACAGTACTCACATGGAGGTTGAACCGAAACTTGTTTTGGTAGAACCGTGAAACCCATGATTGGTGATTTGATAGGATAATCAATCACATAGTTCTTGGAATTCAGATGAACCAATTCTAAATTCGTTTGGAAGTGTGGCAAATCGTTTCCAAGATTGTAAGTATGAAAAAGGACTTGCAAAGTAAGGATGTCGACATACTTTGAACATGTGCAGTAACTCTTATCATTAATTGTTCAAAGATATTCCTTAATAGCTAAAGGAGAATCCCAGGATCGAAATAAATTGAGAATCTTTTAATTAAGGTTTCTTAGTTTTTATATGCTATTTAATCTCCTGCAATTAAATGCATATCTTTAGAAAATAATTTAGTAATGTGCATTTACTGATTACAGATTTTTCTATTGGGATTTCGGTCAATATTTGGACAGTGCATTTCCAGGAGTTATGAAAACCGATTTTGTTTTTATTGCATATCTTTGAGAATATTCGATTTTGGAAATTCCTTGGTGTCTAAACTTCCTTGTCTATAAATACTGAAGTTTGCATACCTAGCAAACTAATCCTCAGAGCCAGCAAAACTACCTCAGTTGTGCTGTTACTGGTGGAGCTGCCTATTCGGAGAGGAAAGTAACCTAATTAGGAGAAATCTCTTACGGCCGCTCAGTTTAAAGACTTCTTTGGGATTGAGAAGCTCTATTAGTACCGTTGGTGGGAAACTAGATAATTGCGGTTTATTATTAGTTTTCGATTGATTTGATTGACTAACGGTTGTTGAACTTTGATTGCACCTAGTTTGTTTATGCTTGAGAATCTTCTCTTCTGATATAAGATTCACTCAAACTAGATCGAAGTTTCGACGGGGATCTTTAGACTGTTTGTAGATCTAAAGACGTCTTGTGATAATCCAACGTTAACAGACTCCTTTCTGTGTGTGATTGATCACAAGAGATTCAAGTTGATTGTGTGCAGGTGCTGATTGAAGATTAAAGAAAATTTGAAGACAAGAAGATTTTTTGGGTTCATAATCTTTGGTGTGCACAATACTTGTTTCGGCTGGAAAGGGATACAACTATAATCGGTTTATCCTTGTGATAGATTAGATTGATTTGTTGAGTAGATCGGCATCAATACACTTCTTTGTGATTAATAGTATTGATTGCATAATATAACAATTACTTCGGTAGTTGTTAAGAGATTGATCTAAGGACCCGACAAAGGAGTTTATTGGTTAAACGGAAGAGCCTTTGTCAAACTCATATCACTTTGTTTGAAAAGAGTTGTTACCGAACAGATTTGTTGTTCCTTTAGTGTTTGGAATACGAACCAAAGGAATTGTTCCAAGTGCGTGACTTACTGCAAGTTGGAGGCGCAGGGATACTGAGGAAACTAGGTGAACTATAGGTTTAGTTGCTTGGTCTCAACTATACGAAGTTGGTTTGATTTTGTATAGCGGCTTAATTCTGAGAGTATTCAATTCTGGACTAGGTCCCGGGGGTTTTCTGCATTTGCGGTTTCCTCGTTAACAAAATCTTGCTGTGTCTTTTACTTTTCTATTTCCGTAATTATAATTGTTTTATTATAATTAGAAGTAAAATACACAAACGTTAATTCCTATTTTACTTGATAGACAATCCCTAGAGTTTGGTTAAGTCCGAACCTATTATCAAGAAACATACTTCGTTGTTGTATTGTCTCGATCTCGTATCCATAGACGATCTCACGAAGTGTGAACCGATTAGTTGTATCGTCTCGACTCAGTCCATAGACAATCATATTCGGGAAAGGACTTATAGGTGGAAAAGTTTTAGATTGAGGTATATTTGGGTACCCTCGTCTTTTCAGATTGCATCAAGGTTGCTCAAGTCTTGTATAGTTGGTTATTGTTATCCTTGAATTTATATAAGGTTATGTTGTTAAGTTTTGCAAATGAGTATTTTCTTATCAAAAATAGATAATGGATCGTGAACCGTGAAGACTTTTTCAAAGTACCTCTTGAAAAAACGCTTTAGGGTTTGTTTTGTCCGGTGTTCTATTTATATTCATTTGTGATCAAAATGACCTTCACTCTTTTCTTTGAAAGATACAGATTCATGGCTCCTGTAACTAGAGGTACCACAAAAAGGGATGCAGTAGAAGCAGTTAATGTGTATCTATGTGAAGGAATCCAATTTTCTAGGAAGAAAAAGGATAGGTCTACAAATGATGAAAGAGGTTCTTACTCTAACTGTTTTTTTTCTTCTATTTGTCATCATGATAATAACTTTAGGGCTATGGTGAAGGATTTCATCAGCAAAAGAAATGATTTAAAATCTCAAATCATTTTCTCTTTGGAAAAGATAGCTCACTATGAACAAATGTTATCTCTGACAAAGAACACCTTGTGTGAACTGAAAAGAGAACTTAGTGAGTTAACTGATATTTCTGAAGATCTGGAAGAATTAAATGATCCCATAATCAATGGGTTTTTCAACAATGAGAAGGAATTCTAAGTCGACGCTCTGAGAAAGCTCTACAATGTCTAGGAAACTTCTTATGAAAATTTATTCTTATGTTTTAATAAGGATAACTAGGGTTTGGAATAGCAAATATTGTGATTACACATAGCTATTTTCAACGATTTTCATCTTGCAATGTTCTTAGATTTATTTATTTAAATTCTAAGTTATTTGGAAGATGATTTTGTAGTATTAATCTTTATTGGTTTTATATATTGCAAAAATATGTTATGGGATATGTGTGTTTATGCCCGTGAACTATGATTATCTCATATATGCTCAAAAGTTAAGTTTATTGTGTCTTTATGCAAATATTGATGAAAGAAAGAATGAACTTTTGAAAATTCTGCAGTATTGATCTTTCCCTGATCCACTTTTATGTGAAAGTACTGTATTGCTCCATAAGTTTTCTTATGTTTAGCATTTCCGATTAAATTAATCAATAAGGTCACTTGTGGTTAATTTATTCGAGTTTACTGGATACAAATCCATGTGATTTGTTAATGTCAAAAGAAATCCTTCTTTTCTTGTAAAAGTAAGGTCGCTCTTGTTGTTCCTTTGGGAATGACATATTATGGGGGAGAGTTCTTAATTGAACTTGTGCTTAATTGCCAAATCTTTGTGGGGAGTGCGGTTAGGAGTTATCTTATATCTTTATAAACTCCTTGATGAATACACTAAGTTTCGACTATGTGAAATCATCGAAACAAAGTTGATATGTTCTCTTTTTGTCATGAATTATCTCTTTGAGAATTTCATTATGATCCCGTAGTTTTCGTACCTTTGCCAACTTATATTAACAAAAAGAGGGGGAATTATTTGGTAGTTCACATTACATACATATGGTTTACAAATCATTATGTAAGGGGGAGTGGTTTTCATTGTGAAATGGAAGTATTGACTAAGGGGGAGTGATACATATCACCATAGTATTATTGTCAAAGTTGTGATGCAATTGGACTTTGTTTATGTGTAATAATACTATGACACTGTATAACAATAAGAAAACAACTTGTTGATTATTGTTATGGTTACGGATCTTCAACAACAATGATGCTGAGGTGAACACGTTAAGAATCGTTGGAGTACTAGGAGTAGCGAAGAATTCAAGGAATGTTGAAGAGACAAAGAAATCAAGCATTGAGGATGAAAAGCTACAAAGTTTATTATTTTGTTATCCATATGTATTGATAGTTTTGTCACAAAAATTGACAAAAGGGGAGATTGTTAGAGCATTGCTCGGTCGAACTCGCAAGCGTTGCTATCTCAAGCTTGTTTGTCAAGTTTAGTTGATCAAAACTATAGTCTTGATTTCTAGCCCACTTATAGCTATGTCTCAGATTAGGATAGAATGTGTAGTTGAGATTTAAACTTCACAGCGTTCATCGATTGAAGACGAAGATCTACTGAGGGGAGCTTGGAGGAACTTCATCAACAAAAGGTATGTGGAGACTAAAACTTATCTATCACTCAGAAGTCTATTTTATTCTATCTCCTAATGAGACTAAGTCATATAGCTATACAAAATTTTACATTATACACATTTGATATTTCGAGCTGAGTTTATCTCAGTTATTTATTTCTCGAAATATGTGTTGGAAGATTTTTGCTTTAACTATGTCCATCATTATTCTTGATGAGTTTAGTTGGAAACAATTTATTTGTTGGAAACTAAATATTAAGCCAAAAGATGATCATGTGGAAATTGCCTTGAAACATCTTATATGATTTGTGTGAGACAATCATTTGATGTCGACTTGGAAAGTTTCGTATTGATTATTCGATCACTTGAAATTACTTGAAGCTAATAGTTTGTGTGAGACAGCTATTGTTGTCTTCTAAGGATGTTTCAATGATTGAAATGGGAGTTTAGAACAATTAACCATGTTCTTATACAACATGGTATGCATACCTAGTATGCGAACTATATTGTTATGATTCAGGTCCGGGAACCTTGTTTGCGTACCTAGTATGCGAACGGTTTTAACTGTTAAGGTCCGGGAACTTTGTTTGCGTACCTATAGTATGCGAACGGTTTTACCTGAGTTGGGTCCGGGACTGCTGTTCGCGTACCTGGTTTGCGAACACAGTAGTTTAAGTTCTAAAATCGGTTAAGTATGATTCTCATACTCATGAACTAGAACAATTATGAATTAAGGAATGTAATCTTTGCAAACCGTGGCTTAATGTTCATGAATTGATTCTTGTATAAGTACTTTGTACGATTACGAATCAATCCGATTTTGTTTAAATTTGTTCATATATATATCTATGAGATAGTGAACAATTGAACAACTCCATGTGAAACACAATTAGATTCATTTGATTATCTTTCATGTTTGATTGATCATCATATTTGATATAAAAGTGTTAGATGAATGTGGTAAAGACAAAAGTGTTCATATGGCCAACTTCGGTTAACTGTTATTGAGCCAACTCAATATACACGTTTAGGTACGGTTACCCATATCTAAATGAAAGGTATGTTTCATTTGTGTGTAACAAGCTAAGGCCATCTAACGGTGGAGATTAATTGTTTTATTTCTAAGCAGACTTAGCTTGAATCTTAAATCAGGATTTCATCTAACGGTGAATATTGAATGCTTTGTTACTAAGCTATCTTAGCTTTGATTGTAAGCAACCCTGATTTGAAAGACTATATAAGGGAGAACTCTAGCAACTAGAAAACCTAATCCCGACACTTTCCCGTGTCCTAGTTGCGTACTAGAGTCGATTCTCCTTTAACCTAGGTTTTTCCAAAACCATATTAGATTAACGACTTGAAGACTTCATTTGGGATTCGTGAAGCCAGATCCAACTATTTTCGCTGTAGTTGCGTATTCTGATCTTACTTGTTATATCGTATTGAGTACTATCTTCTCTAAGATTTGCTCGAGATTTATCTCTGATAGGTAAGATATAAAAAGTAATCGCAATGTTCTTCATCTCAGACTTTGTTATTCCGCAGTTACTTCTTCTACAACCATATAGTTAAGTTATTGCGAGGTGACTAATATTTCTAGGCTTCTCTTCGGGAGTATAAGACCGGATTATTAGTTGGTTCCTGTTCACCTTGATTTATCATAAGACGAAATAAACTTCGTAGGTATGTCTATGGGAGACAGATTTATCTATCAGAATAGACTTATCTGTGGAAAACGGATTTGTTTATAAGTCTTCGACTTTGGGTCATAGCAACTCTTAGTTGTGGGTGAGATCAGCTAAGGGAATCAAGTGCGCAGAATCCGGCGTGGTTCTAGAGGCGTAAGGAATGCGACTATACCTTAATCGGTGTGAGACTTGGTTAGGGATCAACTACATTCAAGTCCGAAGTTAACTTGTAGTAGGCTAGTATCTGTAGCGGCTTAATACAGTGTGGTGTTCAAATCTGGACTAGGTCCTGGGGTTTTTCTGCATTTGCGGTTTCCTCTTTAACAAAATTTCTAGTGTCTGTGCTATTTTTTTTCCGCATTATATTTGTTTATATAATTGAAATATCACAGGTTGTGCGTACTTCAATTAATTAGTAAATCCGACCTTTGTTTGTTGGATATAAATTGATTGACACTTGGACATTGGTCTTTGGTACCTTCCAAGTTATTTTTCATATCAATCAAGATCACGGATTTATATTTGTTCGATTTGTTGATTGAATTGAGAAATAGAGATAAAGCTCTTTGATATCTTTTCTGGTTGAGCTCGCTTTTAAGTTGGTTCTCTCGGAATTATATTAGAGTTTAGTCCATACAGATTGCCGAACAAATTATTGGGTGTGGTTGTTGTACCCCCGCTTTTTCAAAAACATAACATTCAAAGCTGTATATATTGTATATAATACTCTAGTGATGTGACTTGGTTATTATAGTATGATCAAAGTGTCAAGAAAAACATATTATGAAGTATGAACGCTTATCTTTTGGAATTTCATAAGTACGACATCGACGTAATCTATTGTATATAGTTATTTGATTATGTGCGCATTATATAGGAATGATTTCACCCTAGGAAACAATGTTTTATAACATTTGTTTAAAAGAAGTACATCTATGAACTTGTTTCATAATTGAAAGGAAATCATGATTGGTCTTGTTATTCTTTGAATATCTTTTGGATGACCAATGGAAGACGACTTTGGTAGAACCTATCTTAACTTGTTGAGATTTATGGTATAATCGGTCATAGCCTATATAATATAGTTTGTTACAATCGGTCATGAGCTTCATTGTAAATCTAGTCGTAACGGATCACAAGTTATATTGGAATGCAAGTTGTAACCGACCTTAAGTTACTTTTGGAACCAAGGTAAAACCGGTCACAAGATAAATTGGAAGTTAGTTGTAATCGATCACAAGCTACCTTTGGGAAGCAAGGTGTAACCGATCACAAGCTAACTCAGGAAGTAAGGTGTAACCGATCACAAGATACCTATGGGAAGCAAGGTGGTTGGTCACAACCTGGTTTAGGAAGCATGGTATAACCGATCACAACTTACATTGTGAGGTTGGTACAACCGATTCCAAGAAGCAAAACCGAGTTTCCAATATTCACATATCTCTGTAAGTTTTGTGTGAAGCTTGGAATTAGGGTTTGCTAAGAAACTTCTAGATGTCGACATATTTGAACATGTACATAACTCTTATCATTTATTGTTCAAAGATATTCCTTGATACTCAAGGTGATCCCTGGTCCGAAAAAGTGAAAAGCATTTAATTATGATTTTCATCATATATGTTTTAATTACCAGCATTTAAAACATATCTTATGGAAAATATTATTAGTTAATGTGCTAGACTAATAATAGAAGTTTTTCCATGAGAGTTTTTAGAAATATTGATTAACATTTACTGGGGATAGGAAAACCGAATTTAGGTACTTTATTGCATATCTTGAGAATATTTTCTGTTTTGGAATTTCCTTGTTGTCCAAACAACCTTGGTCTATAAATACTTGAGTTCGCATTTTTTGCAAACTATCCTAAGAGCCAAGCAAACTCCATTTCTTGTTGTTTTTGGTGGAGCCGTCTATTCAGAGAGGAAAGTATCCTAATAAGGTGAAATCTCTTACGACCGATTGTTTAAAGACTTGTGTGGGATCAAGAAGCTTTACGAGTACCGTTGGTGGGAGTTTTCGATTATTGATTTGATTGACTAACGGTTGTTGAAACTTTGATTGCACATAGTTTGTTTATTCTTGAGAATATTCTCTTCAGATATAAGATTCACTCAGACTAGATCAAAGTATTGACGGGATCTTTAGAACCATCTTCGGATCTAAAGACATCTTGTGATAATCCATTGTTAACAAACTCCGTTCTGTGTGTGATTGATCACAAGAGGATTCAAGTGTTGTTGTGCAGGCATTTGAAGGCAATAGAAGATTTGAAGACGAAGAAGATTTCTTTTTAGTTTTCGTATCTTGTGGATTCTGTGCACAAACCTTGATCGGCTGGGATCCAACTAGAATCGGTTTATCTTTGATATACTTGATTAATTAGTTGCGTGAGATCGACAACTCTCTGTAGTTTCTCTTTGAGATCTATATCGATTGAGTGCGAATCTATACTTGACTATTTCAGTAGTTAAAGTTAGATTGATCTAACCGGACAAAGGAGTTTATTAGATTAAACGGAAGAGCATTTGTCAACGACTCATCTAAATCTTTAGAAAGATTGATTAGAGTGGTTACCAAACAGATTCTTCCTTTGCTGTTTGGAATACGTTCCAAAGGACTTTCTATTCATGTGCGTGACTCTAGAAGTCGAAGGTGCAGGGATACTGAGGGACCTAAGTAGCTAGGGGTAGTCTTCTTTGTCTTAACTATACGAAGTTGGTATTATATTTTGTATAACAACTTAATTCTGAGAATATTCAAAACTGGACTAGGTCTCGGGGGTTTTCTGTAGTTGCGGTTTCCTCGTTAACAAAATCTTGTTGTGTCTTTTACTTTGATTTCTGCATTAATTGTTTATTATAATAAAGTAACACATATGCGTTAACTCCGCATTACTTGATAGTGATCCTATAGAGTTTGGTTATTACCGAATCTATTATCAAGTAATATACTTTGTTGTAGTATTGTCTCGATCTCGTATCCATAGACAATCACACGAAGTGTGAACCGAATTGTCGTACTGTCCCGACTCTGTCCATAGACGATCACATTCGATAGAGAACTTATGGGTGGATAAATTAAAAGATTGTGGTGTATTTGGGTTCCCTCATCTTTTCATGGTTTAAGTCTTTAACACTTTTTTTGGATAATTAAGGTTTGTTTCTTTTTGGATGATCATGGTTGGAATTTGAATGCACTTAAAGTTTTTTGGATGATTATGTGTATAATGGGTTTATCGTAAAACAAGTTTATGCATGCTCCAAATCTTTTTTGCAAATACAGACTGACAATCGGGTTATACGACTGCACCTAAAAATTGATTGTTGAGGTTTCTGTTAGAGCACTGCTCGGTCGAACTCGCAAGCGTTGCTATCTCAAGCTTGTTTGTCAAGTTTAGTTGTCAAAACTATAAGTCTTGATTTCTAGTCTACTTATAGCTATGTCTCGGATTAGGATAAAATGTGTAGTTGAGCTTTAGACTTCACGGCGTTCATCGATTGAAGATGAAGAACTACTAAGGGGAGCTTGTGGAACTTCATCAACAAAAGGTATGTGGAGACTTGAACTCATCTATCACTCAGAAGTCTATTTCTATTCTATCTCCTATTGAGACAAAAGTCGTATAGCAATATAGACTTTACTTTATACACATTTGATATTTCGAGCCGAGTTTAACTCGCTTACATATTTCTCGAAATATGTGTTGGTAAGATTTCGCTTTAACCAAGTCATCTTTTATTCTTGACGAAAGTCAAAAGATGATTATGTGAAAATCGCCTGGTAACATCTTACATGATTTGTGTGAGACAGTCATTTGATGTAGACTCGGAATGTTTCGTATTGATCATTTGATCACTTGAAAATTGCTTTTAAGCTAATAGTTTGTGTGAGACAGCTATTCTCGTCTTCTAAGAATGTTTCAATGATTGAAATGGGAGTTTAGAACAATTAACCTTTGATTGGATATAGCACAGTATGCGTACTTGTATAATAACTGTTGCAAATGTATTCCAAGTCCGAGAATTGAATATGCATACCCGTATGCGTACTAATTCAACAATTGAAGTCCGGGAACTATAGTATGCATACCCGTATGTGTTCTGGTTTCAGCTGAGTTTGGTCATGAACGATAGTATGCGTACCCGTTTGCATACTGGCGAACAAGACCAGGTCCGGGAACTTAGGTATGCGTACCCGTTTGCATACTTGAGTGGTTTAAGTTCTAAAATCGGTTATACTCATGAACAAATACATTTATATAATAAGGGATGCAATCTTTACAAACCGTGGCTAAAATGTTCATGAATTGATTCGTGTAAATCAAAACTGATTTTGCTTCAATTGTGTCTTGTATACTTCTATGAGAATATAAACAATTGAACAACTCTATAACTAGTTTCATTTGAGTCATTTGAACTAGTTGTGGTTAAGATAAACAAGGTTGATATGAAAGTGTTCATATGGCTAACTTCGGTTAAACATTGTTGAGCCAACCAAGTGTACACGTTTAGGTACGGTTACTCATATCTAAATATAGGTACGTTTCATTTGTGTGTAACAAGCTAAGTTCAATCTAATGGTTAAAAGATATTAGCTTGAATCTAATCAGGTTTTCATCTAACGGTGAATATTGAATGCTTTGTTACCAAGGTAACATTGATTGCAAACCCTGATTTGAAGACTATATAAGGGATAACTCTAGCAACTGGGAAACCTAATCCCCACACCTCATGTGTGATACTAGTTGCGACTAGTGTCGATTCTCCTTTAGCTTAGGTCTTTCTAAAACCATTATAGGTTAATGACTTAAAGACTTCATTGGGATTCTGAAGCCAGACCCAACTATTTTCTCTGTAGTTGCGTGTTCTGATCTTACTTTGTTCTATCGTATTGAGTACTATCTTCTCTAAGATTTGCTCGAGATTTAATCTCCGATAGGTAAGATATAAAAAGTAATCACAAAGCTCTTCGTCTCATTCTTTGTGATTCCACAATATCTTGTTCCGCTACCATACGATTAAGATTATTGTGAGGTGAATGATATTACTAGGCTGTTCTTCGGAAATATAAGTCCGGTGTATCAATTGGTTCCTGTTCACCTTGATTTAACAAAAGACGGAACAAAAACTCATAGGTATTTCTGTGGGAGACAGATTTATCTATTCAATAGACTTTTCTATGTGAGACAAATTTGTTTATCAAGTCTTCCACTTTGGGTCGTAGCAACTCTTAGTTGTGGGTGAGATCAGCTAATGGAATCAAGTGCGTAGAGTCCTACTGGGATTCAGAGGCGTACGGAACGCGACTGTACCTTAATTAGTGTGAGATTGGTTAGGGCTCAACTACATTCCAGTCCGTAGTTAACTTGTAGTGGGCTAGAGTCTGTAGCGTCTTAATACATTGTGGTGTTAAAATCTGGACTAGGTCCCGGGGTTTTTCTGCATTTGCGGTTTCCTCATTAACAAAATTTCTGGTGTCTGTGTTATTTCTTTTCCGCATTATATTTGTTTATATAATTGAAATATCACAGGTTGTGCGTAGTTCAATCAATTATATAATCCAACCTTTGGTTGTTGATATAAATTAATTGACACTTGAACATTGGTCTTTGGTACCGTTCAAGTTATTTCTCATAATAATCAAGCTCGCGGATTTCTTTCTGTTTGATTTGCTGATTACATTGAGAAACAGAGATATAACTCTTGGATGTATTTTCCTTGATTGAGTCTGACCGTCTAGTTGATTCTCTTGGAAATATATTGGAGTTAGTCCATACACATTGCCTAACGAAATATTGGGTGTGGTTGTTAGACCCCCACTTTTTCAATTGGTATCGGAGCAGGCAAACACGTTCAAGACCTTATAAGTTCATGTTTGTAGCAATCTGACTCTATGGACAGAAACGCTATCTCTATAAACGTACCACCAGTCTTCGATGGCTCGAATTATCTATGGTGGAAAATTTCTATGCATGCCTTTCTTCAAGCGCGTGATTTTCAATCATGGGTTCGTGTAGTTAATGGCTATGATCCTTCGGTTGTTACAGAAGGCGATGTAACTGTTCCAAAGGATATTGGTGCATGTGATCCTGCCGAGATTCTCGCTGCAAAGCAAAATTATGACGGATTAAATGCTATCATCCATGCCATTACCCCAGACCTTTAACAACATGTGTCTACGTGCACTAAGTCTAAAGAAGCCTGAGATATCTTAGAAACTTTATTCGAAGGAAATTCCTCTGAGAAAGAAGCTAGGCTTCAAAACCTAAATTATGATTGGGAAAACCTTTGTATGGCTGATGAAGATTCATTTTATGAGTTTAGTCACAAAGTGTCTGAAATTGTTAATGCATCTTTTGCATTGGGTAAGACTATTCCTGAAAAGGACACTGTGATGAAAATTCTCAGATCGTTGCCAGCCAAATACGATTTTAAGAAACATGCCATCGTTGAAGGAAATAACCTTAATACTCTTTCCAGAAACACTCTTGTTTGGAAGTTAAAGATCTTTGATCATGAGCATACATCCAAATCTGGGAAGGATATTGCTTTCAAAACACAAAAGAAGACTAAATTGCTTGACAAAAGTAAAAGTGGTTGCAACTCTGTTATTGATCCTATTGAGACTGATTCATCAGATGAAGATCTTGACAACTCAGTTTCACTGATCACAAGACAGTTTAGAGATCTTCTTTTGAAGAGAAGTAAACGGTTCATCAGAGATAAACCCAAGCCATCAGTCAAACCTCATGACCGTGCTCCTCCTAAAAACAAGGACACCGTCGATACTGATGACGAGGATATGTCACAGTACTTTACGTGTAAAGATTTTGGTCATTTTGCTAATGAGTGTCCAAATCGTAGAAAATACACTGGGAACAAAGGTCTTGATGCAACTCTTGATGAATTCCCGAATCCCTAACATGTTGGTCACGTTTGATATTTCTTTCGTCCACAATACCTTGATTTGTTTAGCTTAGATTATCCTACATATTTATATCCTTTGGTTAGTAAATTTCTAGTATCAGTTAGAGGTATTTTCACACTCTTCGTGGGAACGAACCATATTTTCCATTGTCTACACTTTTGACACTGTGCGCTAGCTGTAAAACAAAGTCGGTCTACCGACCCATCAAGTTTTTGGCACCGCTACCGGGGAGTGGTTGCAAAATACTCTCTTGTTGATATCATTTTTTTTTCTCTGTACATAGCTTATTTTTTCTTTTCTTTTTATATTTTTCTTTTAGTTCTTTTTACGTAGATTGTTTGATTTTTCTTAGGTACCTTAGTCTGAAGTTGGGCAATTGGAATCGATAACGGGCTAGAAAGTAAGTACTTGATATTCTCGCAAAGCTTTTGCAAGGTGAGTTATTGGGTAAATTTTACTTTGTATTATGGTTTCCGGTGAGTTGGCTTCTTTTATAGCATTTTGGAATCTTACCAAAAGAGCTGAGACAGAGGAGTCATCTGATATTTCACATGAGGAGTATGCATATGCACCTTCTCATTATCAGGAACCTGTCAGAGCCGAGTGTATAAATAATGATTGGAATTATTCTCATAGGTATGATCATTCCGGACCTTGTGAAGGTTATGATCATCACCAACCTTACCCAGGTTATGAGACAAATTATATCGATTTCAATTATTATTCACACACATATGAGTCACCGTATGAAAGAGATAATCAATTTTACGGTGAACTATTTTCGTCTCTCGTATCTAGCATGGAACATTTGGTCAAACAAACTGAGTTATTTGCCATTGAATCTGCTAAAAGATCTGCCGACACTGATAATTTTTTTGATGAACTTATGAAACCAGTAGAGGATCGTCGTCTATTCGATAATTCAAGTTCTGATTTTTCTCATATTGATTACACCAATAATGAAACCGTTATAGCTAATGAATCAATATGCTTTGAGGATGATGATGGACTTGACACTGGTAGTGATTTTAGGAATAATGATACCGGTTTAACATCTGAATATATTGTATCTTATCCAACTCATAATCATATTACTGATTATTTGCCTATTCAAAAGGACAAGAGTTGTGTTAGAGACACTATTTATTCAGATAATGATGATTTAGAAGAACCTGTTTATACAAAAGATATTATTGTTGAGTCTAACGACTTAGAGACAGTAGGCGTTTATAATGAGATACCTTCTAATCATTTGAATAGTGAGATTCCTATAAGTCACTTGGTTGCAGATAATAATGAGGCGATTATTCATGATATTATTGCTCCATTGAGATCCTATTTTGCTGAACCATCTTGTGATTTCCTGATTGCTGATGTGAATGTGGAGGCGATTGGTACTGGTCAGGTAACTGCTGATTTTGAACTAATCTCAGTTTGTATAGCCCACTTTGCAGATTCTGATGACCCCATGCTTTTTGACATTGTCAATGCATTGCGGTCTCCATTAATTAATAAAGGAGACTCAACCACAGAAGTGATTTCTTCAGACTTAGAACCAGATTTAGGGTATACAATTGGTGTTGAAATTTCTACACAAACTTTACATGTTATCCATGAATCTAATTTACTTCGTGTGAGCTTACATGGGTGTGCAGGATGGAATTGTGTTCCTTATTACTGCAGGGTTATATTGAAATTGGTTAGTTCTCTGGGTACTAATCGTTTTTGCTGCAGGTTCATATTCGCACCTAGACTGATACGTTGGGTTGATCCCCAACTTTTCAGACTTTATATATATGATTGGCAGTTTACTTTGAGGTACCAACCTCACCAAGTTTGAGATTACGTGCTACTGGAAAACAGGGAAGCAAATACCATTCGCTTCATGGGAGTCAACCCATCAGATTTGTTCCCTTTACTCTATCTTTTATTTTTATTTGTTTATTTTTTGCATACCACTTTAGAAATTTCCCATCTTAATTTCTACGTTGGATGTTTCAATTACATTGAGGACAATGTAATGTTTAAGTGTGGGGGAGTGGTTAAGCATTTAGATTTTTGTAGGTCTTCACTTTCGTTAGAAATTTTCATCAAAAAAAATAAATTACCTATAAAAAAAAGAAAGAAAAAGAAAACAATTGTTTTGCACGACAAGACCAGCTGTTGAGCGGGTCTTTCTGATTATCTGTCACACTGTTTAGTAGACTTCTCTACACCATTGTTTAGTGGTTTTGTCTTGCTGTTTAGCAGACATTTCTATATCGCTGTTTAGTGGTTCTGTCTTGCTGTTTAGCAGACATTTCTCTACCACTGTTTAGTGGTTCGGTCTCGCTGTTTAGCAGACATCACTCTTTATCCAGTTATGTAGTGGATATATTTTTGTTTTGTTCAGGACTAGCAAAATGTAAGTGTGGAGGAATTTGATAAGCACGTAAGTGCGACACATTTATACCCATAGCTACATTAGCTAGGCCTCGTTGTTTGGCTAATAATATCGTTTTAAGTCATTTGTAGAAATTACAAGTAAAATCCGATCGCCGGAAAGAAAACGGCTTATTTGGAATTTGCAATTCACGGCACCAAAGGAGCTTAAGTAGCAATCTGCCCGGTTAACTTTATGGTTACACCTTGTAAATCATTTCACATCATCAAACAAAGAGGAGCCCACTTTGGATAGTCATGCATGTTAACGTTTTATGATTGTTAGCACCACTTGTTAGTCTGACAGAGAAAGAATTCTTTTGTTGACTTCACCATTTCAGGCAGGAAAAGCCAAAAGGGCATGGTTGCTAACGGGTAACAATTCCTTACCAAAACATGTTTTGTCTTATTTGTAATTTGGTACCTGAACATAATGATACCCCATTAGAAGCATCACATCGCAATACATTGCAAAAGGGGGTCAAATTAAGTGGGATGTGTGGCGTACTCTACCACCACATCTCGTTCCCTTACCAAATAAAAGAAAGTCTGCGGGTGGTATTGATATTAACGAGAACAGGGGTTTTGAGCATTATCCTTGAGAACGTTCAAGGGTTGTTGCCGTCTTCAGATTCATGGTGCGTTTATTGCCTAGTACCTACAATGGGTTTTCCTAAAAATGAAAGATGGGGTTTGTTGTGGTCTGGCTTTGGACGAGCTGTTGCAGTCGTCGGAGGAAAGAGCTATTGCTGACGGTTAACAGAGAGTGTTCTATAAAAGCTACACCGGTGCTTGGAGACTTATGTGTTAGACGGATGGAAGGAGTTGATTGATGCTGGTTCGTAATGGGTTCAAGTCAATGGAGAGTTTTAGCTGAAACAGGTGCCGGTTATGGCGATTGTAAAGAAGGTTGAGATATGAAAGAAGATGGCAGCGAGTACTCCATCAAAATGATGTCAGTTATTGGAGATTTCATTGGGTACGGAGATATTAATCAGGCTTCTATGGAATTGGTGTTGTGGCCGGTTTTTGAGATTGGTGGATATACGGAAAGTGGAGCTGTGGTCACAAAATAGAAGTCACGGATTAGGAGGACAGGATATGGCGAGAGGTGCTGCCATGATGGGTCTGCGGTGACACAGTTGCTGGTGGTGGTGTTGTACGTCTTTGTTTGGGATGGCATGAACTCATAAATCAGTCAAGGAAGATAGATGGGGTGTCAATGGCAAAGGTCAAGAGTACGGCTTAGAAGGAAAGCGGCTGAGGTAGCGATTTACTGAGATCGTAGACGGAAATGGTGGCAGTGGCGAATTTGCTGGTGTTTAACTAAGGCATGGATGTGAATGGGAAGAAGACCTGGGCAGTGGTGGTTGTGGCTGATTTTTACATGTTGAGAGATCTGTGAAGAAATGGATGGACGGTGGAGGAAGTTGTTTAGCTGGTCAGGGAATGCAGTGGCCGGACTTTGGTGATGGGTTATGCGTATTGGACTGGGCCTTCTGCAGAGTGGGCTAGGTCACGATTGAACTTCTTCGCGGAAACATTTATGAAGGAGATGAACAGAGACAGGAAAGGGAGAGGAGGCGCGGCTACAGAGCCGAAAGAAGAATAGGGTTTGCAATTTTGTTCTCTCTTTGTGATGTTTTGCTAGTTTTCCATGTCAGGGCGACGGATGAACTTGTAGATGTTAGTTTATTTTTGTGTTCTAAAACAAAGTCAGTTTTATGCTTAACGATGTTTGAGTGTCTCCATTGATGGGTTTGATTTATCACTCCTTCATGTTTTATGCCAAGTATATCTCATAGTTCGATACTAAACAAATCCATCCTATATACTTGATTGATTATTTTCCTATGATTATTCATTGACTATCTATGCCATGTATATTTAGTGCTTCGGATATCTAATTTTAAGTCGAGACCAAACATATTTTTTTGACAATTATAATTGAGCTTTTATCGATAAATCCTCCGTGTATGATGCTATGTGTTGCTACCATATATGAGTAATATGAGACTTTTGTGATATGATACATATAAATTCAACTCTGCAATGGAATTCCCGAATCCCTAACATGTTGGTCACGTTTGATATTTCTTTCGTCCACAATACCTTGATTTGTTTAGCTTAGATTATCCTACATATTTATTTCCTTTGGTTAGTAAATTTCTAGTATCAGTTAGAGGTAATTTCACACTTTTCGTGGGAACAAACCGTATTTGCCATTGTCTACACTTTTG
This sequence comes from Papaver atlanticum, assembly GCA_023531105.1. NCBI lineage: Eukaryota > Viridiplantae > Streptophyta > Magnoliopsida > Ranunculales > Papaveraceae > Papaver > Papaver atlanticum. Next base: position 141,341 of record JAJJMB010012963.1, read on the forward strand.
ACACTGTGCGCTTGCGGTAAAACAAAGTTGGTCTACCGACCCATCACGTACCCGTTTTCATACTTGAGTGGGTTAAGTTCTAAAATCGATTATACTCATGAACAAATACATTTATATAATAAGGAATGCAATCTTTGCAAACCGTGGCTATAATGTTCATGAATTGATTCGATTAATTCAAAACCGATTTTGCTGCAATTGTGTCTTGTATACTTCAATGAGAATATAAACAATTGAACAACTCTATAACTAGTTTCATTTGAGTCATTTGAACTAGTTGTGGTTAAGATGAACAAGGTTGATATGAAAGTGTTCATATGCCTAACTTCGGTTAAACATTGTTGAGCCAACCAAGTGTACACGTTTAGGTACGGTTACCCATATCCAAATATAGGTACATTTCATTTGTGTGTAACAAGCTAAGTTCAATCTAACGGTTGAAAGATATTAGCTTGAATCTAATCAGGTTTTCATCTAATGATGAATATTGAATGCTTTGTTACCAAGGTAACATTGATTGCAAACCCTGATTTGAAGACTATATAAGGGATAACTCTAGCAACTGGGAAACCTAATCCCCACACCTCCTGTGTTATACTAGTTGCGACTAGAGTCGATTCTCCTTTAGCCTAGGTTTTTCTAAAACCATTATAGGTTAACGACTTAAAGACTTCGTTGGGATTCTGAAGCCAGACCCAACTATTTTCACTGTAGTTGCGTGTTCTGATCTTACTTTGTTCTATCGTATTGAGTACTATCTTCTCTAAGATTTGCTCGAGATTTAATCTCCGATAGGTAAGATATAAAAAGTAATCACAAAGCTCTTCGTCTCATTCTTTAGATCGTGACAATCCAGAGCCTGGAGTCTGAACTTCTTTACGTAGTTGTTCGGATGCTCAGTATTCTTCTGAGATATTCTTCATAAATCAGAGAGAGTAATATGCTCCGAGACGAAGAAGTATTTTCGGTAGAAAGAATTAACCATTTCTCTCCAGCTAGCAATGCTCCCTGGTGTAATGCTGTTGTACCATGTGTATACTCGGCCTGTCAGATTTCGAGAATTCCTTCAGACGGATGACATGGTTGTGTTCGTGCTCACCTAGTGCCTCCAGGAATCGAGAGACATGTTGTCGAGCATTCCCCATTCCGTTGTACATCGTAAACGTTGGAGAGGTGTAGCCTTTCGGGAGATGAATTATTTGCGTAGCAGCAGGATATGGAGGTTGATGACGATGAACAGATGGTGTCTTGTATTTTCCTCGACCCTCCATGAAGCGTTCCAGATCTTCACGAGTGATGAAACCTGCAGACTCCCTCTCCGGTGGATTTTCTGCAGCTTTGCAGGCTTCATCATCATCCACCATATGGATTGGTGAAACTTCAGGGTCAACTTCTTTGGCTTTTCCTTTCTCCGACCCTCCCTTAGTTTTCTATCACATTTTTTCTTTGAGAGTTTTGAGATAATTGCATAGCTCCTTCTAAGTAGTAGCCATATCAGTTTGATTTTTGGCGAGAACTTCCTGGACCTTAATGAGATCATCTATAGTGGACGGATTTTCTCTGACTTCCTCGGGATGCCAGCCGAAGAGAGGATGATTTCCAATATTGGTTTGCGGAGGAGTGATATCGCCAGTGCCGTTGTTGGAACCAGGAGTAGTTTCTGGAATACCACCATTGTTGCTAGTGCTAGCGATGTTTGGGTTAGGATTTGTGACTGAACCTGACCTAAGATCAACCATTTTGTGAAAATGTGAGATTGCAACCGAGAGATTAATCTCATACTGTGGTCGCCAATATGTAGATGGGAAAAAACAATTTGCTGGTTTTTTAGGAAAGTGAAGAGATGACCGATCGGACGATACTCCTCAACCGAGTAAACTGCCTAACCTCACACAGATGCACTGCACGGGAGTGCTTTGAGTTCGAGAGATCAATCTGTAGAACTCCGGCCTAAACCAAGTAACTGGCCGTTCCAAAGTCAATTCGGTCACAAAGAGGGAGATGGGTTGATCTGTAGGAGGGAAGCTGAGAATTGTGTGGGATCAATGGTGATCAAGGATTGTGGATGTGTTGAAGGTTTCTGCAAGTTTGTTTAAATAAGTTTCGAATGATTGAGAGAGTATTGCTCACATGATGATTCTTGGCTAGGCGCTGGATTGTCTGTTCAATATCTCGTGGATTTTCTGTCTCCCTTCAATCATGGATTCAGAGAGTTATTTATATTGTCAGAATGGTGAACACCTTGATCCCAGTAAGTGTGACAGTTTCTTGGGTGAAAGAGTGGGAGAGTGGAAGATCATGGTGAAACCAGTTCCAGGTCGTGTTGAGACTTGGTTAACCGTCCACCCACTACTTTGCTAACTCCTTCAACCGTTTGCACGACTTACTCACATTTGTCATCGTGGATGAACACACGTGCCGTGGGCCGCCAGGCCAAAACCCTAAGTAATATCCCCCAATGTGACGTGATTGATGTCTCATGACGTGGAGTCTGCAAAGCAGACGTGTATTTGATTAGTCAGTCGTTGACTTGATTAGACAGTGAGTCTAAGTTTTGTTGAATTGAGCATGATTGACGAATGCTCAGTGATTCATGGATTGAGATGTACGGTTCTTATGTTGATATTGCTCGTCTGAGAAAATATTATAAATTCGAGTAACTGAAAGTATTGCTCGATTCGACGAATTACTGAATATTGATAGTTGGATCAATATTCGAGCAACTGAGTAAGCATTGCTCAATTCGACGAATTACTGAATATTGATAAATTACTGAATATTGATAGATTGTTAAATATTCGAGCAACTGAGCAAGTATTGCTCAATTCGATGAATTATTGGTAACGTGACCCAATAAAATATTAATTAAAATATTGGTAGTCTACCAAATATTATATAATTAATCTGGATGTCGATTACTGGATCAACATAAAATTATTAGTGTTTGAACTTGCTCATAATTATGATTTGTGGAGCATTTGTTTGAAACCCTAATTTTGATCAATTTTTCGTCAATTGATGAATTGCTGAAAATAGGTCACTGAGTGAAGGAGGGACCGACCACATGGGATGATGGACGACCATGTGGTGCCCAAGTGCTCGAGTGAGCGTGCACCAGAGTCCTTAGTTGACCGGTTGGTGAAAGAATGATCAAATGCTGGTGTTGATCATTTATTATTAGAATAATGCTCGTGCGAGCGTTAGGTGATAAAACCTAATTATGGAGAAGTGAGGAACCGACCAAGAGGGCATGAGACCGGCCCTTGGTGGTCGTGGGACCATGTGTTGGTCATTTGAGCAAATTCCAAGTTGGTTGAAAAGAGTTTGGACCCAATATGAGCAATTTAGCAAATTAGGTCAAAATCATGAAGATGTGTGGGACCGGCTCTTTGGGAGCCTTAGGGCCGGCCTTGGTCGGTCAAGGAAGCATGCCCGCGTCACCATAACGTCCATGTCTCAATCCTTAGAGTTTTGGTATTTTCTGATGTGCGTTTGAGCAATATTTAGGATTTTCAGAAGAGTTCGATCTTGACTGAAATTCTTGATTTTTGCTCGAATGAGCAAGTAGAACTTTGCTCGTTTGATCAAAATTTTGAGAATATTAAAATAATAATATTTAATATTTTTATTGAGTAGCCTATTCGGTTGATCGTTTGATTTTTTTTGCTTTTTCATGGTTTGAGCAATATTTGAGAAAATATGAAGAAACCATGATTTTTGCTCAAACGGAGGAGTTTCATGAGATGAGGGAAATAATAATTATGAAAATAAGGGATTGCAAGGTGTGGGACCGGCCACGGCTAGGGCATGGCCGGCCGGCTAGGTATCCCGGTCCCACGACACCTTCCCTGTTTTAATTATTTTTCATGAAACCGTGAAAATATGTAGAAACCGTGAGTTTTGCTCAAACAAGGAAAGTTGCTTGAATGAAGGAGTTTTCATGAGTTCATGAAAATAAATAAAATAAGAAAAGTAAAGGAAGAGGGCGTGGGGGACCGGTCACGGCGGCATGGCCGGCCGGACCGTGGGCGCGGGCCCTAGGTGCCTCTTTTCTATTTTTTATTATTATTTTCTCTCTCCTATTTTGCGTAGGATTCCTTGTTTGTCCATATTTTCGAATGCTCGTTCATGCATTTGGGTGCTCGTTCGTGCATCATTGTTGAGTAAGGGCCTTTATCTTGAGATTTTTTATCATAAAAGTAAGAGCCTCTCCCACCAAAAGAAACAAGAAAGGTGAAATAGGGTCACCTTGTCTTATGCCTTTACCACTTTTCAAATAGCCACTTGCACTGCCATTTACAAGCACATAGAACCTTTCATATTCAATACAACAATGAATCCATTTTCTCCATTTTCCCCCAAAACCCATCAATTTAAACATATCATCCATAAAGTCCCAATTTACATGATCAAATGCGTTCTCAAAATCAACCTTACACAACAGACCAAGCTTACCACTCCCAAGTCTTGAATCAATCAGTTCATTGGCAATAAGAACACCATCTAAGATTTGTCTTTTCTTGACGAAAACTGATTGCTGAGAGAGATGATTGTTGGAAGGGTGGTTTTAAATCTTTCTGCCAAAATCTTAGACATTATTTTATAAGCACCATGAATCAATCTGATTGGTCTTATCTTAAGTCTTTGATTCTTAGCTTCTGCTTAAGTAATTGCAGCTTCTTACAGAAAACAAAGCCAGCACTACCTGAAGCATTAAAGAAATTCCACATATCTCTAACAAAATCAAAAAATTTAGGATTAGAGAACCAATAATACTAACAGCGGAATGGAGATGGACCATGCTTCACTCCTTCACAAACCAGAGCAATTGGATTGTGATCAGAACTAGGAGCATGCTGAGTTACATGAGGGTAAACATTTTCCCAAGTAGGACAAACCAAAATTCTATCAATTCTACTCCTTATACTGTGAGTTTGATTGATTGTCCAAGTGAACGGAGCACCAATCAAAGGCAATTCAAAAAGATGATGCCTTAAAATAAAATTGTTAAACTTTGTTATACCATTAATTACTTCCCCACCAGAAGATCTTTCGTGAATGAAACGAATCTCATTGAAATCACCTCCTATCACTCCACGGATAATTCCACAAACCTCTGGTTTCTTCAATCTCTCTCCAGAATAATTTGACTTCATCAGTATTATTAGCACAAGGTGCATAAACCCCTGTAAACATTCATTCAAAGTAGTTTAAAATGGTTTTACATAATAAAGTGATTGAATATGGACCAATTAGTGAATCCAAAACTTGGACTTTAGAAGAATCCCAAAGACACAAAATTCCACCTGAGCTTCCTTGAGAGGGAGAATCCAACTACAAAATATCTTTTTTTCCCCAACATTGCCAAGCCAATAAGTCATTACACTGCTGGATTTTTGTTTCCTGAAGTAAAACAATAGAAGGTTTCCAATCTGTGATTTTCTTTTTTACAATGTCACGCCTACTCAAATCATTGAGTCCACGGATATTCCAACAAACAATTTTGAAATCTATTAAAAACCGAAAAAACACCAATAATGCAAACCCACTTAATCAATTAAGCAGATTTCATTCTCTCCATTTCATAATTTTGAAGATGAAGTTTGAGAGAATCCACCACAGAATCATCAACTTCAGGTTGAGAACCATTAAAAAGAATTCCCAATTTTGGCCAAATGCAGACCATTTGTAGAATAACACTTTCAAAATATCGCCTTAGACTTGGATCTACTTTGTGTTTTAATGTACTCCACTTTTCATTTGATTTCCAGAAGAAATCAAAACAATCAACCCTCTTTGTTGAAGTATGCTGCTGAATTTTATTGCACTGATGAGCATTACCCATTGAGTCAATCATCTGGAGATAAGGTATAGCCGCAGCTTGTAAGTATTCTGATACATCTTCTTCATTTTGAAAAAAAGGGTATAATAGCCGTTGAGGGTAGTTGGGAAGAATTAAAATTTGAATTGGGGAAATTAGGCTAAGGCCCGACCCATGGGTTACCCATAATATCAAGCCCTTAATTAAAAGAAGTTTAAATCTAGGCCCCAAAATATTAAAAGACATTGATACCCTTATGCATATTGTCAAGCCCATAGTTAAATAAAATTTAAATTTAAGCCCAAAATTATTAAAATATAGTGTGATGATGTTGTAACCACCTCTGACCACCATCGCCACCAACCACCTACGACCACCACCGTCAAACCACCTCCGACCACCACCGCCAGGCACCTTCGACCACCACCACCGTCATACCACCTGCGAGCACCACCGCCAGCCACCTCCGACCACCGCCAACCACCACCCGCCACCACCGCCGACCACCACCAACATATGGATGTGTATGCAGAAGTTACACATGCCGTAGGCATGTGTATCCAGAAGTTACACATTCATATTACATGTGTAATGCAAAGTTACACTTGTATATAGATGTGTACTCAGTATTACACATGTGTACGCAGAAGTTACACATGCGTATGGCATGTGTAATTAAAAGTTACACATGCATATGGATGTGTACTCATTAGTTATATGCATGTGTCATGATAAGTTACACATGAATATGCCATGTGTAGTCCATAATTACACATGCCAAACAGTTGCACATCAAAAGAAACATACAAAAGTTACATGTATTAGCCTTAATATTTATTTACAATAATTTCTCCATCTATCAATTATAGTAATCAGTTGTTACTGATAAATATACACGAATTAAAACACTTGATATGCAAAACAAAATCCTAGAAATGAGCCACCACATCCTATAATAGAACTGTTCCCATCCATTCTTGCCTTCCTCGATACCAAAATGCTTGCATATCTGCAACATTCGTACAACAAGAGCTCCAAAAGTGATACATACACTAAGAAAGGGTAACTGAGTATGAAAAAGATGGATAAAGTTAATTTGGCCAAGTGTGTCATGTAATCATAATAAACGTGCCACAAAACTGATGTATTTATAGAAAAATAACACAAAAAGAATAATATGAAGTTACCTGGCGCTCCGCAATTTTCCCTCTAACCAGTGATATTAACTCCAAAAAGAGCTGTGATAGAATCAATATTATATTCAATATGAAACAAGATTTTATCATACAGTCACATGCAAAACAACAAAAGCTCAAAAGCCAAGCGTAAAAGTATTTCATAGAAGAACCCACTTCCTACATGGGATCTTCTTACATGTTAGCTGCTCATCACCGCTTTTAACAAACAATAAAATATATATCGAAATGAAACAACTACAACAGAGCCTACAAATCACTTTACAAAGGACATTTAAAACAATTAAAAGCTTAGAATCCAAGCTCAGCAACATGCTCTTTAATACTAATACATTCATTGTTTAAAACAAATTGCAATTCAAGTACTCAACATGACATTCACAGATAACTAAATTTAATTTAAAACTTCTCGCAACCTAAGCCAAAATCATACCAATAGACCACATTCTAAATGGAAGCCAATTACAATAATAGAAACCTCACAGAAGCCATCGATGAAATGAAACAAGTCGAACAAACAATAAAAGAGCAAGATTCAAACTTCTTATGGCTATCACCCAAAACCGCAAATCAAACTGCATTGGTTTCACGTGAACAACATTCTTGGTTCGGTTTAAATATGTCAATATATCTCATGATATCAATTTCCAAGGCTAGTCTATCAGTCAAGTCCAGTGAATTGCTTGTATAAGTTTCAGACGAAATAAACCAAAGGTAATGACATTTAAAAATCGAAACACAAACCTTGATTCTTGCACTTCTGATACTATTGAGCAAGCTCTGTGTAATTTGAGGTAGCTAGTCAATCCACTACAAAAAACAATTCAAAAAAAAAAAAAACCAATCAAAATTATTGCCAGCACGATTTAATATTTTCCATCATACATTGACCATAAATGAACCAAGAATCATATAGAGACATATCATTGTGTAAGCTTACACCAGCTGACTTGTGTAACTGAGAGTTACACATGCGTATAACATATGTAATTAGGAGATACACATGCATCTGACTTGCGTAACTTCCAGTGACACATGCATATGACTAGTGTAACCAGGAGTTACACATGCATATGGCTAGTAGTGATGGATGGGTGGATAAATTCAATCAAATATGAGATGATAATCAGATTTGCAAAGTAATTAATCAAATGCACAAATGCTGAACACGGGCATACCTAACTTCGCCAGTGAAAACACCTTCTTTCTTCACCCAGCAAGCAGCCTTGAATCTCAAGATACAATGAACTTTTAGCCGAGGTAAGGAACACAAATGGAGGACTGACCACAACCTCTGTACAAAAAACATTCCCAACTACATTTAAATACTTCTAATCCATATAAAAATCGAATGTAATAGCATATTCACAACATTATCAATACATCCACTCACCAACAACATCTATGGATGCAATTTCAGCACCATTAGTGTGTCAACAATCTTCTTCACTTGGTCCTCAGTTCCATTCTGAAATTCCACAATTACTCAATTATGAATTCCACCTCCTACTCCTCATTTCAACATTTCAGCGCCAACTCCAATTCCAGGGAGACCATCCTACAAAAAAACCACAAAAATAAGCAGTCAACTTTATTGAGTTATTGGCAACCTGAAGAGTAACAAAAAACAATAAGATTTTATGAGATTAAAAAGAACAATACACACAACAATGTATAACCAGTTTTACATGCACTTGACTAATGTAAATAGGAGTTCACATGTATATGACTAGTGTAACTAGGAGTTACAAATGCATCTGAATAGTGTAACTGAGAGTTACACATGCAATTCGGATATGTAGACGCAAGTTACACATGCAATTTGGATGTGTAGACGAAAGTTACACATATTTGCATAATCATCAAAATGAGAAACTCAATCACATTGAAATATTTATCAAAATTCTGAACAAAAGAACAGTAAACTCAAATCATAAAGTTTATGCAATTTTAATATGATACATTCAAACCACATAGTTTAAACAATTGAAGTGAATCTTAACAACTCATTCTGAAAAGCTAAAATATGAAAATTCAAATGTAGTGTTAGCTGCAAATCCATTGCATCTACAATTTCATATTTTCATTGTTCAAAAGGAATTATGACATGCATAATCACTCAAATGATACATACAATACATAAATACTGGTAATCATAACCCCTGTGTTCTCATGAGAATCTGTTCTTCCTTTTAAAATAATTTTCAATTAATGATTCACATCTAGTAAAAAGACTGATATCTATCTCATTTACATCTATCTATGAGGTTTGCTTCATCAAGATTGTGAGAAATTTTATTATCAGTAGAACCGTGTTCAATCAATTTATCTTCCAAAACATTATTAACAACAACAATAATCTAAATGTATACCTAGATTTAAAACTTGTTGGGTCAAGAAAGAACAGGAGAAATCTTACTGATTTTCAGATCTTTCTCGTACCAAATCTTCAGATGAATTACCATTATAAGATGATTCTTCATTAGTTGTTGTCAAAGTGGAAATGAATGACAGAGAATTCATTTCTGCTGCTGTTGAGGATCTTCTTAATTCCATTGTTGAACCTGCACAAAAAGTAAATAATTAAGGTTAAAACTACGTTGCAGATCTTCGATTGATTAAAAATAATAATCAGGTTCTTCTTCTTCTCAGATCTGAACAGAATCAATTAAAATAAAAATCAAAAACCTAATCGAACTAAGAAAAGTAAGAATGATGAAGCTGATGCAGCTTCGAATCAACTGAAACCTAGATTCAAATTCTTCAAAAAAAACAACAAGTTGAACCAACGAAAACCTAACCTAATGCAGCTTAGAACCAACTAAAACCTATATTCAAATGATATCGATTGAATGATTGATTCATATTTGTAGATTAACTGATGATCAGCTGCAAAATCTATTGAATCGATTCGTATTCTTCTTCACCGATCTGAATTCGCTGGAGCCAAGAGAGAAAGAGAATGGAGAAGAGAGAGAAAGAGAATAGAGAAATGAAAATATCTTCTGATATTTCTCTTGTATATATACAAAAGGGTAGTGCTGTCATTATTAAAATTCCTAATAACTAATTATGGGCCAGATCTGAAGAAAATTTGATTTTTTGGGCATTGTAATATCATTTTCCTAAAGTATGGAGTTGACAATGAATGATCCATTTAGTGGGGCTTCCATATGTGGAACCCATATAGAAGGGGGGTTATAGTATTTTTCACATTTGAATTATCCACAACTGATTTTTTTAATGCTAACTGTTCAACCGATTCCAACTCCGATTCTAAGTCAGTGCTATTCGAGCCTATTAATACCCAAAAATCGCTCATAGGTAAAACAATATACTGTCAAAGTACTTTCTTTAGGTTCGAAAATAAAAATCGTAAAACGAGCCCAAACCAAGAAGTTGGCCGTTCACGTTTGGCTTCGGTTACAAAGAGAGAAAATTGGTTGATCTTAGGGGAGGGAAAGCAAAGAAAGTTGAGGAAATCAGTGGTGATTGAATTGGATGTGAGGTTATTGAACTATGGAAGAAGAAGAGCTTGGGAATGATAAGCTTGTTCTGTCTTCTGAATAGACAAGGTAGTCTATTTATAGTTGTAGGGAACACTCATTGTTTCCTCGTAAGTATTGGAGGTTGTGGAGAGATGGAGATAGTGGGATAATGGTGTTCTTACGCCCATGATGTTAGGGAAGTTTCTGGAAACCGTAAACCATCATTCCATTACTTAGCCACTTCTTTTAATCGCTCTCAACCGTTGCCACTACTTGTAACTTCCTTATCATGGGATGTTGCCATGTCGCACGTTGCTATAAACCACCAGACCATTACCCATGAATAATTCCTCCATGTAACATGTTTTGATTTCTCGTAGGAATTAGTGGAGTCATGGACTGTCTCTAGTCTTATCCAGGTTGCCACAATATACTTGACTGAGTAATAGCCTAAGATAGCCATACTTTGTTGAAGTGGCATAGCTTGAAGAGAAAACTAGGCTCCAAGGTTATGTGTGACTAATAATAAGTTTGCCATAAGATGGCATTGTAATCAGCTAGCCATAATAATACATGTAGATAGCATAGTGCACCAAGTTAATAGCTAGCTAAGTCGTGACGCGGGGCATGACCTAGTCGGTAGTCAGCCGAGTCAGCATTGACATGGGTTTTATACTTGGAGCAACGTAGCCATGGCCATATGGATAGGCTAGGCCGAGAGGCAAGGAGGTCGTAACTACTAGCTAGGCCAAGGCAGACTAGGTGGCCGTGGCATGGTCATGGATATGAGACAAGGTGGCCGTGTCTTGGCCATGGCTAGGCCGAGACAAGGAGGCCGTGGTCACTAGCTAGGCCAAGCCAGGAGATAGGGAGGTTGTGGCCACTAGCTTGGCCAGGCAAAGAGACTAGGAGGTTGAGGCCTAATGGCTAGTCTAGGCTAGGCCGGAAGGAAAGGTGGCCGTGGCCACGGACAGGTTAGGCTTGAAGACAAGGAGGTCGTGGACTGATGGATAGTCCAGGCTAGGCCGGAAGGAAAGATGGCCGTGGCCAAGGACAGGCTAAGCCTGAAGACAAGGAGGCCGTGGCCATATGGCTAGGCTAAGCAAAAGACATGGCCAGGCTAATAGATAAGATAGCCGAGGCCAATGACCGGGCTAAGGGGCAAAGTGGCCGTGGCCAATACGAGGTGGCTATGGCCTGTTGGGCTAGACTAGGAGGCCGTGTCTAGTTAGGGAATTGGTGGCCACGGCCTTAGCTAGTTTGCCAGCTAGGGATAGGGATGCAGTGACCAAAGACATGGCCAGGCTAAGAGTTAAGGAAATCGTGGCCTGGCTAGCTAGTTGGCTAGCTACGGAGTCAATTTCCACGACCTGGTTATGGAGCGCGTCCATGTTGGCGCTAGCACTTTGTTTGTAGCATACGAAACATATTCGAGGAATTCAGCCGTGGAAGTTCTGCGACTCGAAGTAATATTCCAAATATTATGCTTCTGGTAATTCAGAATAGCGCAGTAGCTTATTCTGAATATTCATAAATTGTACCATCAGTATATACTGATTAATACATGATAATTTATATGGCCGTGCATAAAATAATGAGAGTTCAGCCGAGTGAAGCTCTAAAACTTGCAGGCATACTGAAGGCCAATGTGGCAGTTAGATGGATACGCATTCTCAATTCTCTTGCGGAATATAACGTAGAAGTACGAACCTATAATTCTGATGCCGGGTCAGGAATTTATACATATTCATAAACATATATAGAATACCGAGAGTTCAGCTGGGTGAAGCCCTAGTACATATATAATTATAGATATGTCTCTGATTTCAGAGGCGATTTTTACAAGTTTTGCCCTTATCAAAAACCCACCATCAACAATAAGTCCCCTGCTTTGCACCGAACAGTAATGTTTTGTGGTATGCACTAGATGGTGACATTGACACTACAGAAGATCTCAAAGAAATTTGAAATTCATAAGACAAAGGGTGAGTACTTATCTTTCATTTCGATGTCATAAGGGATATGTCCTCATAAACTGGTTAGGAAAATCTCGCTTTGGCCATCATCAACAGATGAATAGTATCAATAGTCGTTGGCAACAGCTGCGACCAAGTTGGAGCAGGTATGACCTTTTGTACGAGCGAAGACGTTGGCTGGGCGTATGCGCGAGTAAAGGTGGCCACAACCACGAGCAAGCTTTGATAGTCCGTTATAGCCCAAAGGAAGGGTTTCTTCCTTCCATAAAACTCACTTATTCCTTATTCTCCTTTTTTTTCTCTTCTTTCGGTGAGATAGTTCTTCCATGGTTCTCTACGTGCGGAAGCTCGCCTATTGTTTCTTTCCTGCGACCTCGGTGTATTGACTTGATTGAAATTTCATATTTGTGTCTTCTTACGGGAACGATCACAAAATCTCCATCCGAAGTCAGAATGAGGTGGTTGACCTCTCATTCTTTAGATAAGAGAAAAAGCTAACTTCATGGGTAATATTGCTGATGAGATGTTTCTCCATATCCAAAATCATGAGAAGTCCCCTTCTGATGCGTTGGTTGAAGAAAGCATCCCAACTGACGTCGCTATGCAGAATCCCAATGAGAGGAGGATTGTACAGACTGAGTATCCGAATGTTGGTGTTCCCCTTTCAAATAAACTTGATAAAACCATCCCTCGATATGTATGTGTTAGAGGCTTCACAATCCCATCCTATTATGCTAAACATCATCTTCAGGCAATTCAGGAGCACCAAAAGAAAGTAGGCGCCTCTTCAAGTTTGGAGGCAATTACCAGAGCTGGACTTGAAGTTTAAAGACTTTCCCAGGAATTAAAAGTTGCTTATGCTTCTGTGGGATTTTTTTTATAGGTAAAGGGATTTGAAAGGGAATAATACTTTGCTTGACTAATAAAATGGAAATCCTAAGTATGAATGCAAAATATTGCAAACATTTTGGAGGAATTACAAAGGTTGTAGAAAACAGGGAAACATTGTAAAGCGGTGGTAGAATGTTTAAGCGTCGAATTCTTCGAGCCACTTGCCATGTATGACCACCCCTTTTGGTTTATCACTGTTGATGAGCTTGTAATAACCGCCTGATATGGTTCCAATGACCAGGTATGGCTCTTCTTCAGGTAAAGTAGTAACCTTCTTGACTGTGTGTCCGACTTGGAAGGAGTTGGGCTTTGGTACCTCAGGCTTATCGCATATCTCCAGGATAGTTGGGTTACTAGTTTTCTTATTTTCAGCAGAGTCGATTCCTACCCACTTAATAAAATACTGAAAAGGATCAGCTTCCCATTCACATCGCCGAGTCACCTTGGGGTTTATATCCGGGTCAAGTCCCCAAGTCTTGATCGGGCATGGGGCAGCTGGTTGTGAGGAAATCGGATAAGCATGACTTACTTATGCACGGAAGTTGTGGACATACACCCCACGTCCTCTCCCGGCAACTGCTTCACATCCAAATGCACTATGCCTCGAAATTCGTCTAACAGGTCGTCCTCGGGATTCGCCGGCTTGTTGGAAAGTCTTGGAGGTGTTGTTGACAACAAAGAAGGTTCACTTGTTTTCTTCTTGTTATTTCGAATCCACGGGCTTCCCAGTACCATGTCATAATTCAGATCTTCTTTGATAATGTGAAACTTAACATATGTCTGAATATCATCCATGTTTACCTCAAAAGTGATGTGGCCGTATGCACTTTTTGAACTTCCTTCAGAACCTTTGATTATGGATGGTGAATAGGTATCTTCATGTATGGGGATTCCTACCATCCTCAAAGTCTTGATAGTGATGATGTTGACATCGGTCCCCGCATCGATTGATACTCGCTCAAATTCAACATCCTTGAGGCAAGCAGTAGTGAGAAGTCCCCATCTAGGCTTCCACTGTGTTTGACAGCTACATCTTCCAAAGTATATTTTTCAGCAAAGAGTAAACGCTTACCAGACACAACACGATCAAGGGCGGAGAAAATGTCTTTACGTTGTGCTCTGAAGAGGTGGAGAATCTCGCACATATGTTCCATTATAGATTGGACAGTTTAGTTGACCGAGTCTCTGGAAAGAGTAAAATTCCTGACAGGAAGGGGGTCTTTGTGAACGCCTTCAGTCCCCAGTTGCAGTTCTCCTGAATCTACTTTTTCCTTAAAGATGCGCTTCAAGCTGTTGCATTCACTAGTGGGGTAATTGAAAAATCTATGAAAGCGACAATATTTCGGATCTGACATCTCTCTAGCAGTTGGTGGACGTCGCACAAGTGGTAACTTGATTGAACCGTATTGTATCCATACTTCTAACAGTTCGAGGATTTCCTCCACGGGAAAGGGAAAACCTGGAGATGATGGATCTGCTTTTGGCTGTTGTTGTTGGCGCATATCTTTGGTTGGATTTGATGCAGAACGCTTAGTATGCGATGTCGGCTGAGGTGTAGCCTTCCTCTTAGTCCCTTCGTCGGTGACAACACCTATGGATGGTTGAACAGAGTATTGCTTGTTTACTAAGCGCCTATCTCCGCGAGTGTCTCTACGACTTTCCTCTCTGGCGAGCCTCGTTCTCTCCAACAGGGTTGGAGCCGTCATTGCCGACCGCTTAGCAGCTTCATGTAACTCAGAAAAGGTTTGGAATCATAAATTTTCTAACAAGGCACGATAGACAGGGATCATACCATTGATACAGAGATCCCCTAATTGTAGTTAAGTCATGTTATGATCGTGCCTTGTTATACCCCCACTTTTTCACTTAGTACTCAAGGTGATCCTGTGCCGAAATTAATTAAAAATCTTTTAATTAAGGTTTTTAATTTTATATGCTTTAATTACCAGCAATTAATGCATAGCTCTAGAGAATAAAAATTAGTAATGTGCATTTACTAATTGGAGATTTTCTATTGAGAGATTTCGGGAAATATTGGACCAACATTTATCGTAATTATGAAAACCAAATTTGGGTATTCAATGCATATTTTGAGAATATTTTCGGTTTTGGAAATTCCTTGGTGTCCAAACATCCTTGGTCTATAAATACCTAAGTTTGCATTTCTAGCAAACCATCCTAAGAGCCAGGCAAACTTCATTTCTTGTTGTTTCTGGTGGAGCTGTCTATTCGGAGAGGAAAGTATCCTAATTAGGTGAAATCTCTTACGAACGCTCGTTTAAAGACTTCTGTGGGATTAAGAAGTTCTACGAGTACCGTTGGTGGGAAACTAGATAATTGCAGTGCTATTAGTTTTCGATTTGATTTGATTAACTAACGGTTGTTGAAACTTTGATTGCACCTAGTTTGTTTATGCTTGAGAATCTTCTCTTCTGATATAAGATTCACTCAGACTAGATCAAAGTATCGACGGGATCTTTAGAACTGTTGTTAGATCTAAAGACATCTTGTGATAATCCATTGTTAACAGATTCCGTTTTGTGCGTGATTGATCACAAGAGATTCAAGTGGTGTTGTGAAGGTTTTGAAGATAAAAGAAGATTTGAAGGCGAAGAAGATTTCTTATTAGTTTTCGTATCTTGTGGAGTTAGTGCACAAACCTTGATCGGCTGGGATCCAACTAGAATCGATTTATCTTTGATAGATCTGATTGATTAGTTACGTGAGATCGGCATTCTCTATATTTGTCTTTGAGATCTATATTGATTGAGTGCGAATCTATCCTTGACTATTTCGGTAGTTAAAGTTAGATTGATCTAACCAGACAAAAGAGTTTATTTGATTAAACGGAAGAGCCTTTGTTAACGACTCATCTATATCTTTAGCAAGATTAATTAGAGTGGTTACCAAACAGATTCATCCTTTGATGTTTAAAATACGATCCAAAGGACTTGTTATTCACGTGCGTGACTCTAGAAGTCGAAGGCCTAGGGATACTAAGGGAACTAAGTAGCTAGGGGTAGTCTGCTTGGTCTCAACTATACGAAGTTGGTATTAGAATTTGTATAGTGGCTTAATTATGAGAGTATTCAAAACTGGACTAGGTCCCGGGGTTTTCTGCATTTACGGTTTCCTCGTTAACAAAATTTTGCTGTCTGTTTTACTTTGATTTCCACATTATAATTATTATTATAATTAAGTAAAATATACAAGTACGTTAACTCTGTAATACTTTATAGTGATCCTATTGAGTTTGGTTATTACCGAACTTATTATCAAGTAACACACTTTGTTGTTGTATCGATCTTGCATCCATAGTCAATCACACAAGTTATCTTGTTGTTGTATTGTCTCGATATCGTATCCATAGACGATCACACGAAGTGTGAACCGAATTATCTTATTGTCTCAACTTTTTCCATAGACGATCACGTTAGGTAGAGGACTTATAGGTTGAAATAAAAAAATTGTGGTGGATTTGGGTACCCTCGTATTTTCAATTGGTATCAGAGCAGGCAAACACGAAAAGATCTAACAATCTGTGTTTGGTGCGATCCAACCTATAAGAATTGAATCTAATGGCTGATTAAGTTGACGTACCACCAAGATTTGATAGGACAAATTACCCATTATGGAAATCTGCTATAGGATCTTTTCTTCAATCCCGAGATTTTAATACTTGGCTATTAATCGAAGAAGGATATGAACGACCAAAAGTGGAATATTCGGAAATTGAGCTCAAACGCTTAGCGTTTTATACTTATGAAGAAAGAGCTCTTGCCAAGTAGAATTATGATGGTTTAAATGCCATAATACATGTAGTGAGTCATGATCTTTTACATCATGTCTTGTCATGTGAAACTTCCAAGGAAGCATGGGATACTCTTGAGACTGTATTTGAAGGGAATGATTCAGAAAGAGAAGCTCGTCTTCAATTTCTTTCTTCTGAATGGGAATTCCTTAGAATGGATGATAACGATACCTTCGAGGTGTTTAATACTAAACTTTATGAGATTGTCAATGCTTCTTTCTCGCTTGGAAAGACTATACCTGAAAAGGAAATAGTATGCAAGATTCTCAGATCGTTACCGTCCAGATACGAGTCTAAGAAACAAGCCATAGTAAAAGCCAATAATCTTTGTATAGTTTCTCGAACCTCTCTTGTAGGAAAGTTAAAGATCTTTGATAAAGAAATTTTGTCGAAGAACATAAATGTAGGATTTAAAGCCTGAATTAATACTAATTAATCTTTGAAAGAAGTAAGTATAAATTGGGCTGAGGTACGTTGTCAAGAGGATAAAACACTTGTTGAAAAAGAGCTTGACTCAACAATTGTACTCCTAACACAACGGGTTAAGGATGTTTTATTGAAAAATAAACAGACTCCTGATGCATCGTCTTTTTGTCATGAAAAAGATGATTGAGAAATCCAATGTTTCAAGTGCCGTGGATTTGGACATATGCCCGAAAATTGTTCTAGCAAAAAGGCTCAAAAGTGAAACAAAGCTTATTTCACCACCCTGGATGATATTCCTGAGGAGAAACCCTATGAAGGAACATCAAGTTGCAATGCACTTTTTGCCAAAACTAACAGTGATCTGTCTAGTGAGTCTAAACAACTCCTAAACAAATTTTTAGAAAAACTTGAGTTGAAAACTAAGGAAAAACTAAGGTTAAGTCGGGAACTTGATAAACTTATAGAATCCTTGCCAGATAAAACTCAAGAGGCAAAGTATGAGCAATAAAAACTGGTTGACAGAAACGTTCCTAATAAACCAGCATTATCATAAGTTAACAAATGAAAAGGAAATTCTTATGATAATATGTTATGTTCTTTGTGTGGAAGAGATAGCCACTCTGTACACTTCTGTTGGAATCTCTAACAAAACAATAAATTCATCAAGGCACTTTATAAGGAAATAAAGTTGTTGAAGGCTGATGAGTTTATTAGATCTGGAAAACAAGTTGCAGACTCTTGTAATAAGAGAAAGAAAGAACATAAAAGAGCACAATCTATTGTGTTCATAAATCATCCTAAGGATGTTTTTGTTACCTATGGTGAGATTAATCCTCACCTCAACACACATTGATTGTGTTGAAAAATGCATCCTCACTTGTTGCCCAAAATCTTATTTATGAGGAGGCATAAAATTGGGCAGAATTTGTAAGTCTGTTCTTTTAGTAGGTAACAATAATCTCATGATCGATATCTTTCACAGTTTTTGGGATAAATATATTCGGTTTCCATAAACCAAATTATATCTCTCCTTAATCTTTCTCCTGTCTTATAGTATATATTCTTCTTGTCCGAAAGAAGACTATCTTGACAACAATGGAGAAATCGGTGAAAGAAGTTTCATCTCTTGATGATTTGGCACTATGTGCATCGGTCATGACTAAATCTCAAGATGCGCTACAACCTGGTAATCTTCAAGATTCTCTGAGAAAACAGATTCTTACTGTTAGAAGTTGTATTAGGCATCATGAACTAATGATAAAGGATTCAAAAGAAGTACTTGTTAATCTTAAATCACAACTGTTCGAGATGAACAAACTTTCTATTGGAAAGGAAAGTGCTCGGAAGAATTTGAATCCAGAATTCGAAAGTGACGTCCACTCGACACACGATTGAAGAAAATAGACACCAATGTATTGATTTATTTCGATATTTTTGTGGAAGGTCTATTTTGAATAAAACTATCAATTATTTATGAATAAAATTATTATTTTATAATTTTTGTTTCATGTGATAGTTACCGATTATATAGCATGTGAATGAATGTTTATATTTTTGCTATGTGTTTTCGGTTTATGAGATGTCTGATTTCGGTTTTTATTAATGATCTCATATGATGTAACCCTTATGATTTATGTGGCTTTTTGATTTAGCGGGATTAAATTCTAGCCCATGTTGGTAGGCTTTATCAAAGGATCATAAGGTGTTCTGATTGAAACTCATATGTGAAAAGTCACAATATGTTGAATCAAATTGTGTATACATGAGTTTTGTTTAGCATAATATATGTGTTTCGGGTTTTCAACTTTTGTTATTGGCACGCATTAGTTAAAACCGATTCAACCTTTCTCTGGTAAAGGTTGCTTTTGTTGTTGTTTTTTTGTACTTGCGAGAAGATGACAACACTCTGGGGGGAGTTCTTATTTGAACTTGTGCTTAATGATATATCTTTCTGGGGAGTAGTGGTTGTGGAAATTGAGGTAACGAATTTTATAGTTAATCGTTTTATATTGCATATATTTTGCTTATGCTTAACAAAATTTCGGTACAATTGATATGTTCCATTATGTTGTGTATGGATTGTTTATGTGATTCAATTGTTTCCGTTTAAGAAAAATTGTGTCAATTTATTTGACTTATTGTTTGGTATCTTATTTATTGTTGGGTATCAAGTGTTTTTGCTTAACGAAATTTGGTGCAATTGCGGTGTTGTAATGTTTATATTTGTTCAATTGCTTCCGGTTAAGAAAATAATTGTGCAAGTCAATTTATTTTGGTTTGTATCTATTGTTTGAGGATGATGGCTGTCGTAAGTGCAATCAAATTAAATCACTTATTTTCACACAATTAACTGGTAATATAATGGAAGCAAGGATTGTTCCCACGGAGAGCAGTGAGTTTTAGTTGTCAAAGTGTCACAAAGGGTGATTTTGTTTTAGACTTAAACAAAATAAAATAAAGCAATTGAAAAAATTAAATTGTAAGCAATAGAGAGATATATGATCGAGGAATCATTCTTCGTTAATAAATATTCATTGAAGTAGTATATTCATCTATTCGTCATTAATCATAGATTATCACCACCCGTAGAATAACAGGTACGCTTAGTTATTCCCAAAATTCCTTAAATCACTGGATAACAGGTACGCTTAGTTAACAGATTCTATCCGTCTGAACCACCTTGAGGTACGCTTACAAGATGTAATTCCGTCGAATGCTTTAGGGTTTGTGAACTTAGTTTTGATCCTAGTAGTTAGACTCAATACGCTCGGTTTACTTGCTAAGGTTGTGTTTACACGTGATTGCTTTACAGAATCCCTTTACAAGGTCTCACGTTCTCTACTTGTGTAAGGAATTATTCAACAATTATGGATATCCTAACCCTTACTAGAAATAGATTAAATCAATAAATATATTCAGTTGGCCACCTAAACAATCTATCAATCAATCATAAGTATTTTTAATAGTAAACACAAACGATAATCATATGAACAAATAAAAATAGATTCATATACTAAATCAAATCTTATTTACAACTTAGAATTCATCCTCAATCAATAGATGTTTAGCTACTCATGTATGTAGAAACATCCATGATATACATATAAGAAAAGTTGAGAGGTATCGTTACGATTGATGAACCACTCCGAAACCCTAGATTTCGCTCCGTGTGTAGTTTATTCTCTCCAAGACTTACAATTTCGTGATCCCTTGATATCTTTTCATTCATGGCCTAATACCTCTTTATATAAGTTTACATTGCTTGGCCTTCAAGTATCTAAGTCGGTTCAAGAACCCGACCCGAAACTACGAAAGAAAGACCCTAAAAATAGTTCGTGAATTTTGGCCTTCAGGGTTTGCGAATGAAATTTTGACATAAAATCCAGGGACTCTCTTTTGCGAACTGAAATTTCAGTTACTCCCGTTTGCGAATGGACTTGTCTTCGGTATTCGATAAAATCGTTTTGGCCGTAACTTCTTCGTCCTAACTCATAATGACCTCATTCTTTTTGCATTCTTTTCCTATTTAATTGTTCTTCAAGATGATGATAATAAATCCTAAATTTGAATGAGTTAAGCTTGGTCTTTGGCCCATGTCTTGATTTTGAATGTTTTGTTCCTTTTCGTCGCACTTCTTCCACTTCTCTTCGACTTGGGCACTTGGATACTAGGAATACTTCTTGAAAAAGCGGGGGTATAAAAACCACACCCAACAATTCATTTGGCAATCTGTATGGACTAACTCCAATATTATTCTGAGAGCACCAGCTTATAAAGCGAGCTCAATCAAGAAAGATATAGAAGAGTTATATCTCTTTTTCCCAAATCAATCAGCAAATCAAACGGATAGAAATCTATGAGCCTGATTGATATGAGAAATACTTGGACAGTACCAAATACCAATGCTCAAGTGTCAATCAATTTATATCAAAAAACCAAAGGTCGGATTTTCTAATTGATTGAACTACGCACAACCTGTGGTATTTCAATTATATAAATAAATATAATGCAGAAAAGAAATAACACAGACACCAGAAATTTTCTTAACGAGGAAACCGCAAATGCAGAAAAACCCCGGGACCTAGTCCATATTTGAACACCACACTATATTAAGCCGCTACAGACACTAGCCTACTACAAGTTAACTTTGGACTGGAATGTAGTTGAGCCCTAACCAAGTCTCACACCGATTAAGGTACAGTCGCATTCCTTACGCCTCTAGAACCATGCCGGATTATGCGCACTTGATTCCCTTAGCTGATCTCACCCACAACTAAGAGTTGCTACGACCTAAAGTCGAAGACTTATAGACAAATCCGTCTCCCACAGATAAGTCTATTCTGATAGATAAATTTGTTTCCCACAAAAATACCTATGAAGTTTTGTTCCATCTTATGATAAATCAAGGTGAATAGGAACCAACTAATAATCCGGTCTTATACTCCCGAAGAGCGGCCTAGAAATATTAGTCACCTCACAATACCTTAACTATATGGTTGTAGAAGAAGTTACTGTGGAACCACAAAGTCTGAGATGAAGAACTTTGTGATTACTTTTTATATCTTACCTATCGGAGATAAATCTCGAGCAAATCTTAGAGAAAATAGTACTCAATCCGATAGAACAAGTAAGATCAGAATACGCGACTACAGAGAAAATAGTTGGATCTGGCTTCACGAATCCCAACTGAAGTCTTCAAGTCGTTAACCTAATACGGTTTTGGAAAAACCTAGGTTAAAGGAGAATCGACTCTAGTCGCAACTAGGACACAGGAATGTTTCGGGATTAGGTTTTACAGTTGCTAGAGTTCTCCCTTATATAGTCTTTCAAATCATTGTTTGCTTACAATCAAAGCTAAGATAGCTTAGTAACAAAGCATTCAATATTCACCATTAGATGAAAACCTTATTTAAGATTCAAGCTAAGTCTGCTTAGAAATAAAGCAATTAATCTCCACCGTTAGATGGTCTTAGCTTGTTACACACAAATGAAATATACCTTCATTTAGATATGGGTAACCGTACCTAAACGTGTATATTGAGTTGGCTCAATAACAGTTAACCGAAGTTAGCCATGTGAACACTTTTGTCTTAACCACATTCATCTAACACTTCTAGATCAAATATGATGACCAATCAAACATGAAAGATAATCAAATGAATCTAATTGTGTTTCAATAGAGTTGTTCAATTGTTCACTATCTCATAGAAATATATATGAACAAATTGAAACAAAATCGGATTGATTCGTAATCGTACAAAGTACTTATACAAGAATCAATTCATGAACATTAAGCCACTGTTTGCAAAGATTGTATTCCTTAATTCATAAATGTATTTGTTCATGAGCAAACTAAAATAAACTAATCCTAAATACAACAACTCCCTTTCGTTGAGAATACAATTACACTTAGCTAATGCAACACGCCTTTAAACCCTTAGGTGTCCCTAGTGGACGAGTTATAGTCTCGTGAGGGTTTACAAGAGGTATACCCACAAAATCTACTCCAATTTCTTTCCTTGGAAGAACTACTGAGGACAGACACAAAGTAGTATCTAATAAGATAATCAGCCTACATACGTTCTTTAGCTGCAAACATCCCATGTACATTCCAATCATCACACACAAGCAATTACTTACGTGTGACTTTTAACCTGATTGCATAACTCTACTAAGATAGTCATCAAAATTAACTGTTGCAATGTTTCTCAACATTTTTGCCGCAACACTCGCCTACTGAAATCTCATGGATAGATAAGAGAATAGAAATACAAAAGTGAAGTATGCAAATCTTTACTAAAGGGAAAGATGTTACCCACAATACTTGTATGAATGTCGTCAAAGGATTTTTTTTTTTTTTTTTTTTAAATTTAGCACAATAGATGAGATAAGCACCCATTTGACTCGACAACATGATTAGATACTCTAAGCGCATGTTTCCTTTCAGCAAATATGTGATAGTTCCCTTGGATCCTGCATTCCACGCTTGTTTAGGCGACGGAGACGGGGAAAACGTTTCACACATACTGCTATCCAAGTGTCGAGAACCTTATCAATAGTCTTTTTAAATTGCTAAATAATGATGATAGGTTTCACTTATTTCGTCGAATACATGATTAATTTCCATGTATCCGGTAGTTCTAAGATTTTTGGTTAATCGTCTTGAAACATCCTTGGAAGACGATGATGGTACTCTTACACATACCACTAGTTCCAAGTAATTCTCAAATGATTATTAATCAATATGAAACATCCCAAGTTTACATCAAATGATTGTCTCACATAAATCATGTAAGATGTACGAGGTTATTTTCACATGACTAATGTCGGTAAATGAAGAGGAGCCTTATATATATTTTTGATTTTTGGCTCACTCTTTATGAGTGTAAGACAATTGTCTTATGGGGCTTTTATATACTCAATCAATGATTACCTTGCTACAACATCCATGGAAGTACTAGGATCCCACCAAATCACTTAGAGAAGCATATAACTGCAAAAATAATATGAGAAAGTGATTCAATAATCATTATTTGCGAGAACTAATTTTCCAACGACTACCATACCATTTCTAGCATCTGAGTTTCACATTCAATTATGAATGTATATAATTAAGGATTATAGAACGATAAAGTGGGAATCAAGCTATAGCAGTAAGAACTGTTTTAACCTAAAAAGGTTTAAAGTGTCATCCTAAATAGCTCATAATTAACTCCAAAAGATGAAGTCTCATTTATTTATTTTTGGTAAGTCCAAAAATTGTATTAATGTATAACAAATTTACAAAGGAGAATACAAGAAAAGAGGTTTAAGAAACTCCAAAAACTTTAAATTTTTTGAATCTAAAATAAGCAACATTAGGATATTCAACTGAAAATAAGAAATCTGGCCTTCCTTCAAAATTACTCCCTTCCCCTTTAGGAAAAAAAACAACATTTTTTCGTCATTAAGTCCGCTAAAAAATTAACTTCACGAAAGGTATGTTCATAACGAATAGTGTCATAAAGAGAACAAACACCTACCCATCTCCGACGAACGTACCAAGGAACCATGTTACTTGAAAAAACAGTTATAACACTTTTTGAATATGAACGAACCAAGATTCTTCTAACACCCCACTTTGTTGCCCATTCCAAACCAGCAATAAATGCATACAACTCCGCAAGGTAATTAGTTGTTGTACCCAGGCCCAAGCACATTGCAATCACTATCACGCGATATCCACCCGCACCGGCTACACCCGGTTGCCCCTAGACGCACCATCGCAACATAAAAGAATTTCTCCCACATCCGGAGGATTCCAGCTACATTCAACCGGTTCCAACAACTTAATTCCTCTATGAGCTACCCGGAAAAAATTCAAAATAACCAAGTCTTCAACTGTATCATGCATAAAACCATGTAATCTGATGGAATATTCATGAATTAAATGAAAAACCCTCTTCCGAAAGAAAAACCAGTTTGGTTTCTTCTTATTATAAACAATATCATTTCGTGTTTTCCATAATTCTGATCTAATGACAAGAATTGCAAGCAACCACAGATCCTTGATCATTCGCCTATTTTCTTTTGCTGCTTTGTACGAATGAATTAAACTTATGTGAGGATGAAGTTTGAAAATACCTGAAATCTAGTTCCATGCCTTCTTTGCAAAGCTATAATGCCATAGAATATGATCGAGAGATTCCTCATCATTTTTACATAAGTAACATTTGTTAGCTAAGACAAGTTCGAATCTACTTTTCACTTTTTCAAGAGTAGCACAAGCACCCCGGAAAAGTTTCCAGTTTTGAGCAGCTAATGAAGGATGAATTTGGTGTCTCCATAAGAGTTTTGCTTCCTCAAAAATAGGATTTTTCTGACGAATGATGTTTCTAGCAGTTGCTACAGTAAACGTTCCTTTAGAATTTGGTATCCAAACTCTTACGTCAGCTCCTCCCATAGGGTTTGGCAGATTTTGCAAGTCCACTCCAGCGTCTAATAAAGTTTGATTATGTTCCACAGAAATGGTCCACTCATTATTAGTCAACAGATCACTAACTAGCTCCGTATGTTCATTTCTAGCCGAATCTGGAATTCCCAAAATGTCAGCCAGTCTTGTATGCCCACACCAAACATCAAACAACAAAGAAGTAGAACGCCCATCACCAATGAGCATTTTCGAGTTGTTCTCCACCTCCTTATACACCCAACGAATACCCGGAAGAATAGAGGACTTTTTGTAGTACCCAACAAGATCCCAATTTATCTTAAAATTTTTAGCTTTAAAGAACCTGGCCCAAACCTTGTTAGAATTTTTAATATTCCACAAAAGTTTCATAAGAAGAGCCTTATTCATATCAACCATTTTAGTTAAACCCAAGCCACCTTTCTCATAAGGGCTGCAAACTTTATCATAAGCAACCACAAAAGCTCTACTAAGGAGAGAATCATCAGTCCATAAGAAATTCTGAATTGCCTTTTCACATTGATAAACAAACTTCAATGGCCATTTATAAATAGCCATGTTTTGAATAGAATAACTCGCAATGACCCTATCTTGAAAAGATAACAACCTACCTTTCCAACCTGCTAGTTGATTCTTTAATTTCTCCACCACATTGCTAATATGATGATATCTAACTATACCTGGAATCACTTGAACACCCAAATATCTGTCCGGAAAAGAAGCAATACTTATACTCAAAAAATTAGCAATGGTACGTCTTCTACTTTGAGAACCACCCCCATAATACACTTTGCTCTTAAGTCTACTAACTGTTTGACCCGAAGCACGCTGATAAGAACCAAGTAAATCAACCAAATTCCTTAAACTCTTCATGTTTCCCTTGCAAAAAATCATAATGTCATCAGCAAATAAGAGATGAGTAGGGGAAATACCGTCTCTTCGAACCATAGGAGTCATCTTGCCCTCCTTAAAAAGTTTAGTGATGTTCCGACTGAGGATGTCTTCAATCAAAACAAAAATTAGAGGAGATAGCGGATTACCCTGACGAAGACCTCTATCAATTTTGAAAAAACCCTCCGGACTACCATTAACCAAGACCGAAATTCAGTCCGAACTCAGAATTTTTAAATTCCACGAACACCAAGAATTAGAAAAACCATATCTTTGAAAAACTTCTAAAATAAAGTTCCAACTCACTGTATCAAAAGCCTGAGTGATATCCAACTTGAGACCAACATTGCCAAACTTTCTTTTAATCTGCAACTCATTAACCATCTCAGAAGCCAAACTGATATTCTCGTGAATGCTTCTACCCTTCATGAAAGCCACTTGCTCTTCAGAAACAAGCTTTACCAAAACTCCACCCAATCTTGTAGCTAAGATTTTAGTGAAAATTTTGAAGAAAAATTTATTGAGACCAATCGGACGAAAATCCCTTAGAGTATTTGCACCTCTTACTTTAGGAAGAAGCATCAGCAAGCTAGAATTAATCCCATTAGGAATAAATTGTTCCTTCCAACAAAACTGAATAGCATTAATTAAATCAAGATTAATAATATTTTATAGAAAAAACCCGCAAAACCGTCCGGACCTGGTGCAGAATCAGCACCCAAATCAAACACTGCTGTTTTAATCTCCTCATAAGAAGGAATTCTATCCATAGTTTGATTCTCCTCTTGAGAAATAACTTCGTGATCTAGATCAAAAAGCTGTTCCTCAAGAACAGACTCATCTCCGTTGAATTTAGCTTCATAAAACTCCACAATATGCGTTTTAAGATGCTCATAATCAGTAATAGTTTCGTCATTTTCATCCACCAATTCAGAAATAGTGTTATTACTTCTCCGAATACGAATACTATTATGGAAAAAACTAAAATTTGTAGCTCCATCCATCAACCAATTGTTTCTAGCCTTTTATTTAAGCATAGTCGCAACCTGCACACGAGTGTTTTGGAGAATGGCTCCCGCATCTTTCATTCTATTCAGCTTGATCTCGTTTGTAGGATCATCATCAGAAAGTCTCATGGCAGTTTCATAACTCACCTGGTCTTGTTTTATCCTAGAATTCACGTTACCGAACACATGCTGGTTCCATAATTTCATGACCACCTTCAGACGTTTGAGCTTATTTGGAAATATAAAAGCAAGGTTATCATGCAAAGGAACAGACCATCTATCCTCTAC
This sequence comes from Papaver atlanticum, assembly GCA_023531105.1. Classification (NCBI taxonomy): domain Eukaryota; kingdom Viridiplantae; phylum Streptophyta; class Magnoliopsida; order Ranunculales; family Papaveraceae; genus Papaver; species Papaver atlanticum. The sequence continues at coordinate 169,084 of JAJJMB010012963.1, forward strand.
CATTTTCATAAAATCCTCATGCTCAAATCACATTTTTTGGACGCGAAAAGGAACACGCTTGGGTCTCAAAACTGCAAAAGGAAAACCAATTAGAGGAGAATGGTCGGAAGCTTCCCTAGGAAGAGATTTACACCTCAATTTCTCGAACTGATGCAACCATTCATTATTAATAACTACACGATCCAACTTTCTAATAATCCTTGTAGAACCAGATTGATGATTATGCCAAGTGAAGGTACACCCGAAAGCATCAGCTTCAAAGAGGCTATTATCATCCAACCATTCACTAAAATCATTCATAACAGAAGTTCTAGGAACAACACCACTCTTCTTTTCTTCGATCCTTAGAACACAATTAAAATCACCCATGACAAGCCACGGAATATTGTTGTTACCCAAATTCAGCTGATTCCACACCCTTCTTCTAGTAACTTGCAAGGAACTAGCATGTACAAAAGAAATTTGCACCCCCTCTACAGCCACTGAGATAGCTTGTCTACTAGAATTGAGCACAACTGGATCATTAATATTTAAGGACCAAAAAATCCACAAATTCCCAAGTATAGAAATCGTAGAGTTATGAATTATATTAGAATTAAAACCTTCAATATTAGGTCTTGCAATGAACTCAGGTCGCGACTCAACCATGGGATCTGCAAGATAAAAAATATCTGGCTTATGAATTCTAATAAATTCCTTCAGTTTTAACTTAGCTGCATCTCTTGCTACACCATTGATATTTATAAAAAAACACCCGCATTAAAAACTTGGGGTTTGGTTAGATTTATTTAACTTCGAACTTCCAACAGTAAAAGAGTTTGAAGCGACACTACCAAACTGTTTACCACTAGAATTCTCACTTCCAGTACTTGGAGATTTATTATGTTGTCTACCAGCAACCAAGGTTGAAGCGACACTACCAACCTGTTTACTACCAGACGTCTCTTTGTTTTTTCTTAATATCTCCTTGTGAGTCTTCAGATGACTACCAGAATTTAAGATGGAACCAACATTTCCATCTTGTTTTCCACCAGCAGTTCCCTTGTTGATTCTAGGAGGGAAACCTTTATTCACTTTTAAACCCAAATTATTGACTTCTAAATCAGAGTCCGAGTTTGATTTGTTATCTTCCAAATTCTGAACCGTTTCCCTACGAGAATTGGTATCCAAATTCTTATCAGAGTTTGTTTTTGAATTAACTTCCTTTCCCAGTCCAGTTTCAAAAGATTTTAACCCTGAGTCAGATGTTTTTTTGGCTTCAAGTCTTTTGCGTAAAGCTAAAACCCTAGCTTCCTTATCAGCATCATCCTTTTCCGCACATGTACCCCAACTATCAGAGTTTTTAACTTCTTTTTCCATAGCAGCAGCGTCACATTCTAATTCCTCCTCCCCAGCCCGAACTAACTCTTCCACTTGAGTCACCTCTTCCAAAGGGTTTTATATATATATATATGCATATGATATGATACTAAATGCTCCCCCACACTTAAATTTTACATTTTCCTCAATGTAATTGACTCATCCAAAGAAAAATTCAAATGGAAAATTCAAATATGATATGCAAAAATAACAAAAATTAAAAGATAAGATATAGAAATACAAAACCGATGGTTTGCCTCCCATGTAGCGCTTTGTTTAATGTCCTCAGCCTGACCTGTCATTCCAATTATGCTACTCCTCCAGAGAGAGCAAATCTTCAAGTCTAGTTACTTCTACATTCTCCTTAGATTAGTTTTCATAATAAGGCTTCAATCTATGACCATTTACTTTGAAATTTATTCCAGTTTTCATACTAGTAATCTCAACTGCACCATAAGGAAAAACATTAGTTACAACATATGTTCCAATCCATCTGGACCTTAGCTTCCCAGGAAATAATCGAAGACGAGTATTAAATAAAAGAACTTTTTGACCCACAACAAAACTCTTTCGAGAAATCATCTTGTCATGGAAAAGTTTTTTCTTCTCCTTGTAAATACGAGAACTCTCGTAAGCATAATTTCGTATCTCCTCTAGCTCGTCTTCCTTTGTTTCCCCGCATTGTCATAAGCCGGAAGATGACAAGCTTTGCCATAAACCAACCAATATGGAGACACACCAATCGGTGTTTTGTACGCCGTTCTATACGTCAAAAGTGCATCGTTAAGCCTATAACTCCAATCTTTCCGTGTAGTGTTTACGGTTTTCTCAAGAATGGATTTAATCCCACGGTTCGAGATTTCAACTTTTCCACTAGTTTGTAGGTGATACGGCGTACCAACCTTGTGTGTTATGTTGTACTTCTTGAGTAACACATGGAAGGATTTTTGAAAATGTGAGCCTCCGTCACTGATAACCACTCTTGGTGTACCATGTTTCGAGAAAATATATTCCTTCACAAACTCACAAACAACTTGAGAATCATTAGTATGGCTGGATTTAACTTCCACCCATTTCCAAACATAATCCACAACAAGAAGTATATAAAATTTTCCATTTGAATTGACAAAAGGACCCATAAAATCTATACCCCACACAGCAAAAATCTCTATAGTGAGAATATGATTGTGTGGCATTTGATTTCGAGCACCTAGATTGCCAGTTCGTTGACATCTATCACAAGATTTGAAAAAAAAATATGCATCTTCAAATAGGATAAGCAAGTAAAAGCCACTTTCAAGTACTTTGAAAGCAGTACGTTTAAAACCAAAGTGACCACCACATGCAAAAGTATGAAAAAAAGTAAGAATCGATTGAAATTCAGAATCAGGTACACACCTACGGATAATTTGATCAATACCATATTTCCACAAGTATGGTTCATCCCACACATACTGCTTGGCTATATTCTTAAGCTTAAGCTTTTGAAAATTAGACATCGTACTAGGTACTTGTTTTGTAACCAAGTAATTCACTATATTCGCGTACTAGGGTGTTGAATCTTCAATTGAGAAAAGTTATTCATATGGAAAACGATCTTGTAAAGGAAGTTCTTCTTCGGAAACAACAAGTCTATTAAGGTGATCTACAACAGTATTTTCAACACCTCTTTTATCCTTGATTTCATAATCAAATTCTTACAATAGTAGAATCCACCGTATAAGTCTTGGCTTAGCTTCTTTTTTCTTTAATAGGTACCTAAGTGCCGCGTGATCGGAATATACAATCACTTTTATAACCACTAAGTATGATCTAAATTTTCTAGTGCAAACACTATAACCAAAAATTCTTTCTCGGTGGTAGAATAGTTGATTTTCGCATCGTTTAGGGTCCTTGATGCATAATAAATCACATGAGACAGCTTGTCTACTCTTTGACCCAAAACGGCTCCAACTGCATAGTCACTTGCATAACACATTAATTCAAATGGTAAACTCCAGTCCGTTGACTGGATAATTGGTGCAGTCGTTAACAATTCTTTTAATCTCTCAAAGGCATCCTTACACTCCTTGTTGAAGTCAAAAACAACCTCTTTTAGCAATAATTTTCACACTGGAATTGAGATTTGGGAGAAATCCTTGATAAATCGCCTGTAAAAACCTGCATGACCAAGAAACGAGTGAATTTCCTTCACCGAAGTAGGATATTGTAAGTTTCTTATTAAGTCTATCTTTTCTTTGTCAACTTTGAGCCCTCGAGAGGACACGACCTAGCACTATCCAATGGTTTACCATAAAGTGGCATTTCTCCCAATTAAGAACCAGGTTAGTGTCTATGCATCTTTTTAGCACAAGTTCAAGATTTTGTAAACAAATATCAAATGAATTGCCATAAACACTAAAACCATCCATAAATACCTCAATGATGCATTCCACATAGTTAGAAAATATACTAACCATACACCTCTGAATAGTGCCAGGCGCATTGCAAAGACCAAACGACATCCGTCTATCGGCAAACGTACCAAAAGGAAAAGTAAAAGTAAAAGTAGTCTTCTCTTGATCCTCCGGTGCAATAATAATCTGATTGTACCCCGAATAACCATCCAAAAAGCAATAATGTGAATGACCCGCTAATCTCTCTAACATTTGGTCAATGAAAGGCAAAGGTAATTGATCCTTTCCGGTTGCAGTATTAAGCTTTCTGTAGTCTATGCACACTCTCCATCCTGTTTGAACTCATGTAGGAACAAGTTCGTCATCTTGATTTCTAAAAATAGTGACACCTGATTTCTTAGGACCACTTGAACCGGGCTAACCCATTTGCTGTTTGAAATTGGGTAAATCACCCCCACACTTAGTAATTTGAGGAACTCTTTCTTCACGACCTCCATCATTGAGGGGGTTAAGCCTACATTGAGCATCACGTACTGGCTTAATATCATCTTCCATTAGGATTCTATGCATGCACATGGATGGAATAATGCCTTTTATATCCGCAATTTTCCAACCAATAGCCGTTTTGTGCTCTTTCAGAACCCTAAGTAGACGTTCTTCTTGTATTGGGGTGAGGTTCTTTGCAATAATCATCGGAAGTTCTTCTTTATCACCCAAGTACGCGTACCTTAAGTGGTTCGGAAGCAGCTTCAATTCTAGTTTAGGTGCCTGCACAATAGAAAGTAACGGAACCTCATTAGTTACGGGTAAAGAAATATAAGAAATATCACCCGGTTTAGCTTCTTGTAATACCGTTCAATTCAAAAATTTGTTGTGCTAACGAACCAATAACATCAATGGAGAAAGCAGAGTGAACATCACTAGGATAACACATGGTTTCAAAAATATTTAACCGTATGATCTCCTTATCAAATTCCATAGTGAGTGTACCACTATCAACATCAATCTTCATCTTTGTTGTTTTCATAAATGGTCTCCCGAGAAATAACAAAGTAGATGAACTATTTTCTCCATCCTGAATATCCACGATGTAGAAATCAACTGGAAAGATCAACTCATTCACTTGAACTAACACGTCCTCCACGACTCCCTTAGGATATATATTGGACTTGTTTGCCAATTAAATAGTAATCCTCGTATATTTTTAAGGTCCTAGATTCTAAGAATCATAAACATCGACTGACATAACACTTATGGAAACTCCCAAATCAAGCAAAGAACGCTCAAATTATCGGTTACCAATGGTAACGGGAACTATGAAACCACCATGATCTTTACACTTAGCAGGCATCTTCTTTAGTAACATAGTTGTCGTACTTTTGCCCACCCGAGTAAGTTCATTAGCAATCAACTTATCCTTCCTTGTACACAAATCCTACAAAACCTTGGCATACCTGGGTACTGTTCTGATGGCCTCAATAAATGGAATGTTGATGTGTATCTTGATGAAAATATCCATGATCTCCTTGTCTTGAGCTTCTTTATTGGATTTGGCAAAACGACTAAGAAAAGGAGGTGGTATGGTAAAAGTGGGAACCATGTCCTTAGGTTGGCCGGTTGAGGTTGGCTTTTCCTTTGGTATGGTTTTCGCCTCTACTTCCTTTTCAATATCGTCACTAGGTACGCGTACTATTTCTTTATCCAAGTTAGACTTTTCTACTTGCCTTCCGCTCCTTAATGTCACCGCATTAACGTGCTCTCTTGGGTTTACAAACAGTTGAGATGGTAACTTTATTGATGCTTTTGCTTCTAACTTACTCACTGTTGTAGCCAATTTCCCCATTTGAGTTTGCAGATCTCTAATAGCGTTATCAGTTTTCAACTGATTTTGATCAGATTTCTGTTGACTTTGTTGGAACATGGAAATGAGCATGTCAAGCTTCGAATCTTGATTCTGAGGTTGTTGTTGTTGAAAACCACTTGGTTTCCCATGAGGATTAGGGACTGTTGCTTGCGTGTTGGCATAACTGAAATTAGGATGATCTTTCCAACCTGGGTTATAAGTATTAGAATATAGATCATACCTTTGCCTTTGATTAGGAAATATAGCATTTACCTCAGCCTCCTCTTCGTATGGTGGAGCGACTACAGAAGCTATTCGATAAATTGCCGTATCGATGTCTTTGGTACCTTGCCTAAGACTTGTCATCTTGTGTTGGAACACTTGAAGATGACGGTTCGGATCTTCACCAGGATGTTCCTTTAACTTCGATAAATGATGAATAATATTCGACTTCAGTTCCACTGTGTTAGATAAAGTAATACACAATGGTTGCGAATCTAAGCATGGATATGTCAACTCTCGCAGCTTCTTCTTCTCCGGAGGAGGAGGTGGTGGTGGTGGATTTGCACCGTTCGTCATATCTGATGTAGACGGTTCTAGTTGTGGTTTTTGATGTGCTTGTAACACCATTCCCTTACAAGTTTGAATTCTACACCTCGGGTAATTCCAATCTTTCGATGCCAGAGACTGAAACCACAAAATCTAGAAAACGAAAATTAAAAACTAAAAAGAAAATCTAAAAACAAGAATAAAGCTAATAGAAATAACAACTAAAACCGACTGCTCCCCGGCAGCGGCGCCAAAATTTGATGGTTGTTGTAAGTGCAATAAAATTAAATCACTTATTTCCACACAATTAACTGGTAATTTTAATGGAAGCAAGGATCGTTCCCACGATGAGCAATGAGTTTTAGTTGTCAAAGTGTCACAAAGGGGGGTTTTGTTTTAGATTTTTAACAAAATAAAATAAAGCAATTGAAAAGATTAAATTGTAAGCAATAGAGAGATATATGAAAGAGGAACCCTTCTTCGTTTAATAAATATTCATTGAAGTAGTATATTCATTTATTTGTCATTAATCAATCATAAGTATTTTTAATAGTAAACACAAACGATAATCGTATAAAGAAATCAAAATAGATTCATATAATAAATCAAATCTTATTTACAACTTAGAATTCATCCTCAATTAATAGTTGTTTAGATACTCATGGATGTAGAAACATCCATGATATACATATAAGAAAAGTTGAGAGGTATCGTTACGATTGATAAACCGCTCTGAAACCCTATCTTTCGCTCCGTGTGTAATTTCTACTCTCCAAGACTTACAATTTCGTGATCCCTTGATATCTTTTCATTCATGACCTAATACCTCTTTATATAGGTTTAAATTGCTTGGCCTTCAAGTATCTAAGTCGGTTCAAGAATCCGACCCGAAACTACGAATGAAAGACCCAAAAAATAGTTTGTGAATTTTGGCCTTCATGGTTTGCGAACGAAATTTTGACATAAAATCCAGGGACTCTCATTTAAGAACTCCGTTTGTGACTTGAAATTTTAGTTACTCCCGTTTGCGAACTCTGTTTGTGAACAGACATGTCTTCGCTATTCGATAAAATCGTTTTGGCCGTAACTTCTTCGTCCGAACTCGGAATGACCTCTTTTTTTTTTTTTTGCATTCTTTTCTTCTTTCAATTCTATTAAATATGGTGATAAGAAATCATGAATTTGAATAATTTAAGCTTGGTCTTTGGCCCGTGTCTTGATTTTTAGCGTTTTGCTCCTTTTCATCGCACTTCTTCCACTTCTCTTCTACTTGGGCACTTGGATACTTGGAATACTTCTCTTCCTATCTATTTTTAGCACTTTGTATATCCTTTTTGGATGATTCACCTAATAGAGACAAATAAGAGAAACACAAGAGTAATAATACGAAAATATGCAAGAATAATAGCTAAAACAAGTATTGAATGGGCACTAAAAGCATATGAATTATGCACCTATCAGAGGCTTAACAAAATACGGGATCATTTGTTTAGTCCAATTGATTCTGGATAAAAGAAACTAAGTTAATTCCGATCTTAGTTAGACTTATCGATTGGAGGATTCGCTTATTCAAGTCTAATCGAATGCCTTGACAAGAAAAACTAGTTAACTAACCTAGTGTTTGTCTTGTCTAAAGGGAAAGGTCTAAGTTATTGTCTGAATAATTAGAGCCTGATGAGAAAAATAAAGTTAATCCTGATCTTTATTTTGGTCTTATCGAAATAAGCGATTGTGCATAAGCAATCAGTCCAACAAGGGAATTGAGTATCTTAGTCGAATTGTTGGATTATAGGGAAAACTGCTTCGGGAAAATTGCTTCGGGAATTTTTTTCCTTGATAACATATTGAAACTAAATTACTTTGTAGTCTCGGTTTTAATATTGGTTATCTAAAATGGTATGTGAAACCTTTGTGCTTAACTCTTATAGGTTGTTTACAAGTATTTTAGATTTGTAAGATCCTTTCGGCTTGTCCTTTATTTGCTCGAATCTTTGTCATTTTGTGAAAAAAAAGGGGAGAAATATATGGAGTAAACAAGTGATTTTTAATCATTAAGGAAAGGATAATTGTGCTTAAACGTTATATCAAACGAAAGAGTAAAGCATTGACTAAGGGGGAGAAACATATCATATTGATGTGTAGTAATTCTTACTACAAAAGGGGAATAACAAAGATGTTCGGATTGATAATTTACCTAGCTTTCCTTTAGGGGGAGTAAAAGATTTTGGAATCAAGTGTATGAAGAATGAGTTATTTTGTAATTCGTTTAGCTCCATATGTAATAAGAGTTTTGTCACTAAAATTGACAAAGGGGGAGATTGTTAGAGCATAGCTCGGTTGAACTCACCAAGCATTGGTATGTCAAGTTTGGTTGTCATATTTTAGTATCAAAACTCATCTAGAGTCGCTTGATTAAATACTAAAGTCAACTTCGTTTAGGTTAGACTAGAAAGTCTAGGAATGTTGAGACATACAAGTATTACTCCGAAGACCTGAAGAATGTGACGAAGTAACGAACTACAACGGTGACATCATCCTTCCACTTGAGGTTAGTAATATTGACTTGAACTGTTTCATTCCTAACGTATCTTTCAAGTCGTGTTATATCGAAAGAGAAATCAATGGGCTTATTAGTCTGGTTATTCATTGTGTATCTTTGGATGACCAATATGTGTGAGTTGGTAGAACCGATCTTAACTCAGGTTATGTATCTAGGTATAACCGATCATAATGCCTAGACTTATGATTTGGTGTAACCGATCCTAAGTAATCACCATGAGATGGTATGATCGATCCTTGTAATTGGCATGACCGATCCTAGTAATTGGTGTGACCGATCATAAGTGTTGTGTGACCCATCCTTGTAATTGGTGTAACCGATCCTAGTGACTGGTGATAGACGCATTTATGTGTCTATTTTCATCTCTATTGTGTATATTGTTAGTACCCATTTTTGTACTTATTTTGGTATTTTATCTCTTTGTAGGTGTTTTTGGAGAAATAAGCTTTTGCGGCGAAATTGGCTCGAAAAGTTGATAAATGCAACCCAAGGGACGAGTGTTATGCAGACTCCAGCAACGGATAAGGGGCGACCACTGGATAAGGGGTAACCTTTCCCATTCACGTTCAAATTCTGTTTTTGGCGGGAAACCAAAACCAAAACAGAAAACATGTTTCTGGCAGTTTTGGTGGTAGTGATTTGGAGGAGTTTGAGGTCGACTAAACCTCTGATTTTCATAGGATAGACTCCTTATGGGTCTAGGAATCTAATATGGGTGTTGAAATCAATTAAACTGGGCTCAATCGATGGATTTTTATCTCAACAACAAAATATGGAAAGTCACGTGTGTGACCTGTTTTAGGAAATTTTAGAGAGATTAAAGTGCTATAAACCTTCCCAAAGATTGGTATCTATCTAAGGAAGAGTTTAGAATCAAAAGGAAAGCTCAGAAACGCGTATAAATTCTAAAACAAGAAATTGCCGCAACTTTGCCGTGAAGAGAAAGGAAGAGATTTTGGAAGATTTTGGAGAGATTTAATCGCTCTTTTTGATATAAATAGATTGGTTGGGTCATATAGAAGGGGTGTCGAAAGTTAGGGAAAGTTTAGAACACGACAGAGCCGAAAAATCAAAGGTGCGGGAAACCGGGTTCTGCTGCTGCTGAAGAACACGAAGAACATTGACCCACACAGAACAGTCGCAAAGAAGTATCGTTCTTCAACAGCAGAACATAGTTATCGTTTATAAACAACACTTCAATTGTAACGGTGACTTCTGTAACGACTATAAAATGTTGCAGATTCGCTGTATTATTATTCTCCTTCAATAAAAACACCTTTTGAGCCATGTTTCTATCTTTTGAGCATGTTTTTACCATGAGGAGCTAAACCCCAACACTGGGATGACGGAGGAAGCCATGTTTCACAATTGATGGTAATTATAATTGATTCTTATGACTTTTTGCATTGCTTTTCAATCGATTTATGATTTTCGTTGATTATTTGTGATTTTGTTTGATAGTGTATGCTTAGTATAAGAACTTTTGATGCACTATGCTTATGATTTACATCTAATGCTTTATAAAATCTACTTTTGGCAAAGGAATAGAGTCTATAAAAGAGCTAGTATTGTCATGAATCATCATATGAACCAATTGATTGTGAAGTTTGGTGGAATCCTAAGTCCCAGTCTCTCGTAATATTGATATCATCTTTGTTTATTTGCTATTTTAATCGGAATATAAGTCTAGAATCGAGTCTTTACAAGTCCGAGTTGAACGAACTCTACTTATCACTTTTTACAACAACATAAAATCACATCAACTGGTATAACTGATCACAAGTAGATACCATGTGTAGATGGAACCGATCCTAGTAATTGGTGTGACCGATCCTAGTGACTGGTGTGACCGATCACAAGTAGGTGCCATATTTAGGTGTAACCGATCCTAGTGATTGGTATAACCCGAACCCGTGTATGTGACTTGGTAGGACCGATCACAACTAACCATTATGATTTGGTATGACCAATCACATGGTAGTATTGGAATACTGGCAAACCAATTCTAAACTTGTTTTGAAGTGTGGTATAACCGATTCCAAGAAATCAAATCCATGTAAATATGAAATAAGGATTTACAGTGAAAAGATGTCAACATACTTTGAACACGAGCAGTAACTCTTATCATTTATTGTTCAAATATATTCCTTGGTACTCAAGGTGATCATGTGCCGAAATAAATTAAGAATCTTTTAATTAAGGTTTTTGATTTTATGTGCTTTAATTACCAGCAATCAATGCATAGCTCTAGAGAATAAAAATTAATAATGTGCATTTACTAATTGCAGATTTTCTATTGAGAGATTTCGGGAAATATTGGACCAACATTTATTGGAATTATGAAAACCGAATTTGGGCATTCAATGCATATCTTGAGAATATTTTCGGTTTTGGAAATTCCTTGGTGTCCAAACATCCTTAGTCTATAAATACCTAAGTTTGAATTTCTAGCAAACCATCCTAAGAGCCAGGCAAACTTCATTTCTTGTTGTTTATGGTGGAGCCGTCTATTCGGAGGGAAAAGTATCCTAATTAGGTGAAATCTCTTACGACCGCTCGTTTAAAGACTATTGTGAGGTCAAGAAGCTCTACGAGTAACGTTGGTGGGAAACTAGATAATTGCAGTGTTATTAGTTTTCGATTTAATTTGATTGACTAACGGTTGTTGAAACTTTGATTGCACCTAGTTTGTTTATGCTTGAGAATCTTCTCTTCTGATATAAGATTCACTAAGACTTTCAAAGTATCGACGGGATCTTTAGAACTGTTGTTAGATCTAAAGACATCTTGTGATAATCCATTGTTAACATACTCCGTTATGTGCGTGATTGATTACAAGAGATTCAAGTGGTGTTGTGCAGGTTTTGAAGATAAAAGAAGATTTAAAGACGAAGAAGATTTCTTATTAGTTTTCGTATCTTATGGATTTAGTGCACAAACCTTGATCGGCTGGGATCCAACTAGAATCGATTTATCTTTGATAGATCTAATTGATTAATTGCGTGAGATCAGCATTCTCTATATTTCTCTTTGATATCCATATTGATTGAGTGTGAATCTATACTTGCTTATTTCGGTAGTTAAAGTTAGATTAATCTAACAAGACAAAGGAGTTTATTAGATTAAACGGAAGATCCAGAGTGGTTACCAAACAGATTCTTCCTTTGCTGTTTGGAATACGATTCAAAGGACTTGTTATTCACGTGCGTGACTCTAGAAGTCGGGGGCGCGGAGATACTGAGGGAACTAAGTAGCTAGGGGTAGTCTTATTGGTCTCAACTATACGAAGTTGGTATTATATTTTGTATAACGGTTAATTCTGAGAGTATTCAAAACTGCACTAGGTCCCGTGGGTTTTCTGCATTTGCGGTTTCCTCGTTAACAAAATCTTGTTGTGTCTTTTACTTTGATTTCCGCATTAAAATTGTTATTATAATTAAGTAAAATACACAAGTACGTTAACTACGTAATACTTGATAGTGATCCTATAGAGTTTGGTTATTACCGAACCTATTATCAAGTAACACACTTTGTTGTTGTATTGTCTCGATCTTGCATCCATAGTCAATCACGCAGGTTATCTTGTTGTTGTATTGTCTCGATCTCGTATCCATAGATGATCACATGAAGTGTGAACCTAATTGTCGTATTGTCTTGACTTTGTCCATAGACGATCACATTCGGTAGAGGACTGATAGGTTGAAATAAAAAGATTATGGTGTATTTGGGTACCCTCGTCTTTTCACAGTACGCGGACCGGTTTGCAAACTATAAGCAATAACCGAGTTCAGGAGTCGACAGAACTTTTTCAGTTCACGTACCAGTTTGCAAACTTAGTTGCAACTCAAAGTTTCGGAGTTGACAGAACTTTTTCAGTTCACGTACCGGTTTGCAAATTTAAGACTTTTACCGGTTCCGGAGTTCACGGAACTTTTTCAGTTCACATACCGGTTTTGGTATTTAAATGTTTCTAGAACAAAGAACTATATTGGCTCGCATACCGGTTTGATCACTTTAACCCGGTTCCGTTACCACAGTTCCAAAATGGTTTGCATACGAATATGCATACCTATCCGGATAACGAAACAAACAGATTTTCCCATGATGTACATACGAGTATGCATATTACACAAATCTGAAAGTCGATATATAGCTACTACGCTACGTGTACGAGTACATGTAATACTGCTTCAGACATATAACAATTTTATCAGTTTGTAAGACTGATAACACTGTCTTGTATTCCGAATATAGTAGTTCTATATTTCTCGATTTGAATTCGAAACATTCCTGAATAACATCAATGACACATATCACTGTTCTAGACTATTTTCTAATGAAAAACTTGAATCATGATTTGGTTTCGAACAATAAATTGTTCTCCACCGAAATTTGACCAAGTATGAACAAATGTTCATTAAGCTTAGTCATTATATTTCGAGAAATTTGTAAACTAAATAATTAGCTCTCGACTCGAAATTCTTGTCTATACAAGCTAGTCTAATTAGTTATGCGACAATCGTCTCAAACTACCTTTGTATGTAGTATGAAACTACTAAATAATTGTTGTTGCAAAAGTGTTTCTACAACAATCCTCGAGATTTGTATATGAAAATGAGATTTCAGCCGCTGGATGATTCTATAATTTCCTCAAGATGCATTCTTGATAAAATTCGTGATTTCTGATGATAAAATATGAATCGTTGGATGATTCAATAGTATTTCTCGTGATGCGTTCCTGATGGATGAGAATTTTCCAGCTGCTTGATGAATCAGTTCTCCTAAAGCTTTGGTGATGTGAATTTTAATTGTAGTAAAAATAGTGGTGAAAAGGTTCGATGCTCGAACTTGTGAAGGATTCTTTTAGACTCAAATTAACTAAAATAAAATTGTATCAAATTATAAAAAAAAAACACCGAGACTTTGGATTCCACCATTGACCAATTATTTGATAAATTCTAATCAATATTCATGCAATATTTTTCTTTAAGTTGACTCTAATATTTGCCTCTAATTTGGTTCTTGAAGTAATAATTGTAAGCACGAAGCATGAAACATCAAAAGTATTAAAACCAAGCATGTCCCATCAAAACACTTCACAACTACTCAATAAAAACCAATTTTTCTTTTAAGTTCTATGCAAAAAATCATGTAAAATAATTGCAATAAATAATTAAAATAGAACTATACCACTTTTCATGGAACAATGACTTCCTCCGTCGCCTCGGCTAAGGAGTTTAGCTCCTCATATTAATCTTTTGCTCAAAATACATCTTTGGTGTTCAAAAGTTGATTAAAAGAGTGAAAAGTTCTAAACAGCGGGTTCTGTAACTAATATAAGTGTTACAGAACCTATTTCTACAGAGAACCCGTTGCGAAGTGAAGATAACTGTTGCAAAAATTGTTACAAAAGGTTTAAAGTTTGAAAGTTACGGTTACAGAATCTGCGACTTTCTTTTTCTGCTGTTTATGTTCTTCGTCTTCTCCGGCACAGTTTGCACCAGCAGAACGTGATTTCTTCTAATGGTTTTTCTAGCTTCTCTAAGGATCTAAACTTCCCCTAACTTCTTCCTTCCCTTCCTAGGACCCTAACCAACCCTTTTATACATAGTAGAGCAAAGAAAATTCGAGAATAAACTTGGTTTTTTCCTCCACAGCAAGTTGCGATATTTCCCTCTCTTTTTTTCTGTTTCACGTGCATTCGATCAATCAAAGCTGTCCAAACTCCTCCCTTGATAGAAACAAGTCTTTAAGAAGAGTTTCCTTCCTCTTCTTCACGTAAGTTTTCCAAAAATAAACCAAGAAACTTCCCAAAAATAGAACGTGATATTTTAACCATTTTTCGCTTCCAATTCGAGTTCTAGCCACTTTGGATCCATTCCAACACCCTTACCTTGCCTATTAGGTCCATAGGAACAAACCCAATCAAATTTAGCCCTTTAATCTCCATAAAAATCGATCAAAAATTCATCCAAAAAATCGTCTGTGAAAAAACAAATTCCCGCCATTTTCTGTTTTTTTGAAAACGTGAAGAAATGTGACCTCCCCCTATCCAGTCCCGGTCTGTGCTTAGCAGCTGCCTGAAAATGGGTTACCCCTTATCCAAAGTGAGAGTCCGAATAGCAAATGTCCTCCCAGGAGCCTTTAAGAACTTTTCGAGCCAATTTTGCCGCAAAAGCCTATTTCTCCATAAACACCTACAAAGGGATAAAATACCAAAATTAGTACAGAAATGGGTACTAACAGTATACACAAAAGAGATGAAAATAGACACATAAATGCGTCTATCAAATACCCCCAAACTTATTATTTGCTAGTCCTGAGCAAATCAAAACTACAAAATAAAATCCTAACTCACTGTCGCAGGCATCGTCGGTTGCACTTAGCACGTGCAACAAGCCTTTAAACCCCTAGGTGGCCCTAGTGGCCGAGTTATAGTCTCGGGAGGGTTTACTAGAGATATACCCACAAAACCTTTACTCCAGACCCTAGCTATCTACACAGAACCTTGGAATGCACTAAAGAACCTCCTTGGTTGGCATACTTATTGATTACGGGAGGAAGTACCCTGATGCGAAATTCCAATTGTTGTATACAAGTTTGCACTCGAGTATACTAAAATTCATATATAAGTGACAGAGCTCTACTAAGATAGTTGCACTATGGACATCAATATCCGGAGTCAACAAATCACATGGAAAGATTAAGAGATGGATATAGAAAAACATAGCTGGTTTTGATGTTGACTAGGTGAACGGTGTTTTCTCATATCTGTCTGAAGGCCTCCACCAAGATGAACCTATCCTAATGGACTGAGATACCGGTCTGACTAATATCAACACAACTGGCATATACAAGGGAACCAGTGGTCAATAATTCTAATTCTAGATCAACTCGTCTGGCATATACAAGGGAACCAGCGGTCGATTTATTGAACACACATTTATTTATTATTTTTTAATTTTTCTTTTTAACGACATGATTAGATCTTTTGGATCCAAGCGCATGCTCCTTGTCAGCAGATTACATGGTAATTCCCGTGGATCCTGCATTCCACGCTTGTTTAGGCGACGGAGACAGGGAGAACACACACATATTGCTATCCAAGTGTTGTTTATTCCGATTGGTCTAATTGGTCTGGTCTTTTTTTTTTTTTTTTTTTTTTTTTTTTTTTTTTTTTTTTTCATGGTATCTCAATCACTCTATTTCACCCTAGTATTGGTAACAACTTGAATCGTGAGCCCCACCTAATCACTTAGAGAAACATATTTTTAAAAGAAAAGAAAAGAAAATAAAAATAGAAATGAAAAGGACTCAACGAGATATGGCGAAACTATCATGTTATTTCTAACACCTGAGCTCTGTGCTTTTATGAATAGACTCTTATAGATGATTGGTTCCTCAACTCCTAAACCAAAATGCTTCCATCCACTTAGATTGGTTAGTGCCATCCTTAATAGGCATAAATTTCTAGGCTCTGGAGTTTTTAATGCAACTAAAAAGTTTCTCCCATACCCCCAAACTTAAATCTAACATTGTCCTCAATGTTCTAAAGATAAAATTAAAAGTATGAACATGGAGAAATTGTTACCATTTGAAGCAAAAGAGTTAAGGAAAGATATTACCGTGTTGCATGAACCATGGGTTACCTCCCAAGAAGTGCTAAGTTTAAAGTCTTCAGCCAGACATCAAGTACCATAAAATGGCTAATTCCCTTTCAAATCATATATCAGTAGTCGAAATAACTGTGGGTCATCAGAACCAAACAGCACTGCCACTAATATGAGACAACTGCACAGGATTAGAAAAATTAACAGACGGAGCACAACCTGATCTAAACTTTCTTACAAGACAACTGGGTTTATCTGTGACGCCCTCTTAGGCTTCATGTGAGTGTCTTGATAAACAGATTTATCCGAATAACGGTTCTCTAATAGACGGATTCCCTCTTGGGTAATATCGGGAGCATCGGGTTGTGGAGTCGGGACAGACTCAAGTAATACCTCAGGCACACTGGACTCGAGTCCCAAGTTAGGGACTTCTAATAAAGATACTTGACCATCACTACCCCCAAAATTAGGGTAGTCAGTATTCTCAGACAAACCTCTAATTATTGCTTGAATTTCCGGATCCTCAGAGTCTTTAAAATAATCAAGAGCTTCTTCCAGTTCTCTATCCCCAAACTTAGAGTTATCATTACCCACAGAAAGACCTAACACTAGTGACTGAATTTCTGGGTCTGTAGAGTCCTTAAAATATTCGAGAGCTTCTTCTAGTTCTAAAGTTTGGTCATCTATCTTACCTAAGATAATTGTCTCATCGAATTCATCTAAAGAATCACCAAACAAAGTGTCGTCCCAATTATCCTGAACTAGATCCTGAACCAAAGTACTAATCATATTCACTTCCTCTAAATCATCAGAAGGTTGTCTAGTAACATTAAAGACATTTAGTTCAGTGGTCATATTACCAAAGGATATGTTCATAAGTCCGGTTCTACAGTTGATAACAGCATTAGACGTGGCTAAAAATGGGCGACCTAAAATCACCGGTACTTGATTCTCTGGGTCAGGGACAGGTTGTGTATCTAGGACTACAAAATCCATAGGATAAATAAACTTGTCGACCTCAATAAGAACATCTTCTATCACACCACGCGGAATTTTAACAGACCTATCAGCTAACTGCAGTGTTATCTTGGTGGGTTTCAATTCACCAAGTCCCAGTTGTAAGTACACATGGTACGGAAGTAAGTTCACACTAGCTCCTAAGTCAAGTAAAGCTTTTTCTACCCTGTGTTTTCCTATCGTGCAAGCAATGGTAGGGGCACCTGGGTCTTTATACTTAGGAGTTGTGGTGTTCTGAATGATCGAACTTACATGACAGGCTAAAAAGGCTTTTTTAGGGACGCTAAGCTTTCGCTTTCGCGTACACATATCCTTGAGGAACTTGGCATAAGCCGGAAGTTTCCTAATTGCTTCTAGTAACGGAAGGTTTATGGTAACTTTCTTAACAACCTCCATAATGTCATTAAAGTTGGATTCATTCTTTGTTGGTACTAGTAGCTGTGGAAATGGGGCTCTAGGTAGAAAATCAGACCTCCCAGGGGCCGAATTTACATCATCAGAAACTTTATCGGTCTCTTCAGCTATGGGTGGTCCTGAGGGGTGAGATCCTGAGGGTTGAACTACAGTAGGTTCACTATCGGGCATGGTTACCTCATTGTCTACAATTCTACCACTCCTAAGGGTTCTAACAGCATTCAATTGTTTTATATTTACTTCATGAACTCCTCTAGGGTTGGGTTGTGTTTGACTAGGAAACCTACCTTTTTCTCTCAAAGACTCATTTATCATACCTACCTGGGTTTTCATCTCGGAAATGGCCTGACTATTTTCTCGTCCTATCTTGTTACTAGCTTGTAGACTTAGTTCTACTGATTGCTGAAATTTTGCAGTTTGCTGAGTTAACAAAACAAGAGACTCCTCTAGGCTTAAGATTCTCTTATCCGACTGATTCTGAAATTGAGTTGGCCCCGAAGGATTCTTAGCATAACTAAAATCTGGTGGAGCATTAGAGTTACTAAACTGACCTTGATTCTGGCCCTTAGACCAAGCAAAGTTCGGATGGTTTCTCCACCCAGGATTATAGGTTTCTGAATATGGGTCAAATTTTTAACGATTATCGAATCTAGTGTTATTATAAAGAGCATTGGTTTGCTCTGCATTATTCTGGCCTTCCCAAAAAGGCTCCAACCTACCACTAGCGTGACCCATTTCTAGAGCTTTAACCTCTTAGCTATCGCTGCAATCTTGACATCTGATTCAGAGCCTCCTTCTATTCTATTAACGTTTCCTCTGCTTAGAAGAATCGTTTTCCGGGGTTCCCTACTATTTTCCCATTGTTGGGTCTTTTCAGCGGCTTCATTCAAAAATGCCATTGCCGCATCAACAGTTTGGTTCTCAAACCCACCTGTACACAAAGCTTCAACCGTGGATATTGTGGGATAATCTAAACCCTCATAAAGGATCTGAACTAGCCTAACCTTTTCTAAACCATGGTGAGGACATTGTGTTAACAAATCATTGAACCTTTCCAAATACCTATACAAAGATTCTCCCTCTTGTTGTGAGAATGTGCAGATTTGCGTCCTAATAGACGATGTCTTATGCCTAGGGAAAAACTTATTGAAAAAGGCAGATGTAAGTTGTTCATATGTTTCGATTGACTCAGAAGTCAAACTATACAGCCACGATTTGGCTTTATCTTTCAGGGAAAAGGGAAATAACCTAAGTTTCAAAGCATCATCATCTAAGCCTCTAATTCTTAGGGTACTGCAAATTTCTTCAAAATCCCTAACATGGAAATAAGGGTTTTCATTTTCTTTCCCTAAAAAGATTGGGAGCATCTGTATGGTCCCAGGTCTAAGCTCATAATTGGCTTCTATGTCAGCTAACTTAATACACGAGGGACGAGTAGTCCTAGTCGGATTCAACAAAGCTTTCAAAGTAGCCATTTCTGGTGCTATCGGAGTATTGGGGATTCTCTCTTCAGTAAAAGGAGTACGTTCAAAACAGGACTCTCCGAAAATCGGACCTTCTAGGTCAAGGTAATCGAGACGCTTAGAACTGCTAGGTTTTTCTTTAACAAATCTACCTAGGGCGTCTCTCTTACGTTCAGGCATACACAAGATTTTCCTAAAATTGGAAGGACAAGCAATCACAAATCAAGGACGACTCAACCAAATCAACCCTATTGATTTCTAGCAAACAAAAAGCATGATGGCTCCACTTAGATTGTTTCTAGACCAGCTTCTACTCTTCCAAGAGGCAACTGGGTACAATTTTAGCAAACCTCGTAGGACTATCCGAATAAAGTAAGTCGAAGAGAAGTGGGAGAAGCTCAGAGGAGCTTTGATACCCCCACCTCTTTGGCAACGCTTCCTTGGGTTACAAGGCGGCTCTAATCGTCTTACAGTAATCTTCCTGAACTTTGAGTTAGGCTAACAAAATACCCAATACGATCCTTTTGAACGACTTTCCTACAAGCTCGTTACCCTATCGGTCTCGTTCTAGTCAATATTTTAAGCTTAGGTTCGCGTTCGGTATCATTTTCCTAAGGCGGGCAAGAAGAGAACGGTGATGAAATCCGAACCCTTATCTTGTATGGCCAGGCCTTGCCCTTTACTAGAAAAGTAAATGTCCGTATTCAGGTCCTCAGCAGATATGCACCTTAAGGAATACAGTAACTCGCTGACAGGAGATTCGCGAGTGTTCAGAACCTTACCTCCCGTTCCAGACGGGCGAAGAACCGCTGAAGTCGACTCGGGCCACTGACTCCTGTGTCAGTGTACGAACCCAAGGTGCAGAGACAATATCGTAATTGTCCTCCTTCTCTGCAAACAGTTTTATAATTAAAGGATACCCTTCCGTAGGGTATATAAAAATTAAAATTAAAAATAGTGTCCAATGTCCCAAAAAGTCCAAAAATAAATTTTTTTTACAAAGAATAAAATTAAAACCCTATTTAAAATTTCTAAAACTAAAAATAATAAAATCTAAAATAAATAAATAAAATAACTTAAAAAAAAAATCCTCTTCTTCACTTCTTTGGATTCCTTTTTTAGCACTTTTTTCCTTTCCTTTAGCTCCGTTCCAAATCTGAAAAGAATCAAAAGAAATACCAACCAGTAAAAAAGAACAAAAAATAATAAAAATTAAAAAAAAATCTAAAAACCCTAAAAACAAGTCCGCGTCGGCGGCGCCAAAAACTGATGTGAATTTTAATTGTAGTAAAAATAGTGGTGAAAAGGTTCGAT